>JAUTXW010000078.1:1360000-1587978 GCA_030620095.1 Kuschelorhynchus macadamiae
TACCAAAGTACTCGATCCCAGCAGTGTTGCCTAAATGCATTCCCATTACTTCCGCGGCGTTTTTGTCATTTAACGCGATTCCCGCATTTCCCGCGTTTTTCAACAGGTTTTCATTTGCAAGCAAGCAAGTGGCAGAATAGTTTTTATGAAGTAGTGAACTAAGAAGTGAGAGTGAAAATGTTAAGCCGAACCGAAAAAATTTTGGAGTTAGTGAAAATGGAGCAACTTGAAGGTGAGTAGTATTTAGGAGTAGTGTGCCCTGACAAAAAATATGTAGTTGAAACCTAAAAACCTATTCGATATAACTTCAAAGATGTTCAACAATTAAACGAATGTTGCAAATTGGCTTATTTAGTGGAAGCTTATATTTCTTTTTTACATTTAGGTGCCTCAAGTGAGTGTTGCATTTTATAGAGAATATTTACAGTATTAGGTCAATTTTACCTATGCTAAATAGATTCACAGTAATAACCTCAATTCGGCATGTCTGTAAATAGATACCCCTTTTTTTTTAATTACCACTTAAATATTCAGAATAAAATTGTATAAATATTATTTTCTGAAATGTGATGTACACAGTTGGAGAAATGCACCGATTCACGCAAGGGGAAAATGCTATTCAATTTAGCAACTTTTATCTTATCCTTAATACCTAATATGTTAGTTTAACGTTTAAAATTTCCATTTTAAAGTTGCCTAAACAATTTTAGATTAAGAGAAATAGAAATGGTATTTTTATCTTAATTTAAGAAAACTTGCAGTAAGCTAATTATTTGAATAGATGTTCTAAAACATAGAATGTTTGCTTCGACATTTTTTTAATAAAAATTTTTAATAGCTTAGGAAAATTTAATGATCTCCGTTTCACAACTGATATTTTTGATTTAACTACTCATCTCCAAGAAAATGTGTAAGATATTCAACGTCATATTGCCTTTGACTTATATAAATGGGGGGAAGTTCTCCAAAAACTATAAATGGTGGGAAGTTCTCCCAAAACTTAAAAAAAATTACTTATAGTTAGTTGCAAGTAAATAAAGTAGGTAAGTTTTTTATTGGGATGTGCCACAAAAAAATTAGGTACAAGATGTTTAATTATGATTACCTACATACATTTAAGTGTCAAATCACTGTTGAAAGTTAACAGAACTTTTAATAAGACAAGAACAATAAGAAAGGTAGATAACATATTATCTATAGTAACTGTGGTTAGTAAATATTTTTTTAATTACATCTTATTTTTGATTACGATAAAAAATAATACTCAATTGGTGAACGGTGGATCTATATAAAAAAAACCTGGTAACATTTTAATAAAAATCCAGCATTGTGGAACAAAATGTTATTTGTTGATACTTTTCACTCCCTTCGTAAATAATAGTAATAAGTATTCGTATAAAGGTCACCCTTTGAGATTTTTTTTTCAGATCTTCACGTTCGGATCCTCAAATGCTGAAAAAAATATTTTTTATTTTCGTCGATCTGTCTGTCTGTTCGGGGCAGAGCTAAGAACTGCTTATTTGATTGACTTGAAATTTTGTTTATAAATTAAGTGTCGTATGGGGGCTTGCCTGGTTATATTTTGGTATAAACTCACAAATAAAATAACAGCCTCATAAAATAAAAAAATAGTACTAAAAACTATTTATTCAATTTACCCCAATTTTGTAGACACGTCATTTGTCAAATTTGTATTTTTCAGATCTTCACGTATCGGGTCCTCAGATGCTGAAAAACATATTTTTTAATTCCGTCGATCTGTCTGTCTGTTCGCGTCATAGCTAAGAACTGCTTATTTGATTGACTTCAAATTTTGGTTATAAATTAAGTGTCGCCTGGTTATATTTTGGTATAAACCCACAAATAAAATAACAGCCTCATAAATTAAAAAAAAATATTACTACAAACTATTTATTCAATTTACCCCAGATATTGTAGACACATCATTAGCTATTAGACATCATTTTCCTAAGTTGAAAATATCGATGCCAATTCATTTAATTTTTTTCCAATTTTCTGTAATTGCAAAAAAAATTTTTTCTCAGTATTTTTTTTTCAAATTGTTAAATCTCTAGTCGTTTGTTATGCATGCATAAAATTATTATGTTTACTTTTAGATTTTTCCAAATCTCCGAACATAAAATCCAAATTTACATACACGAAAAAGCCTCGATTGCTGGACAATGAAGTTAAATATGCGTCTCCACAGAGAAACGTATATAGCTGTCCTACAAACAGTTCAGGAAAAGATTATGAATGCCTTAATTTAGACCAAAAAAATAATAAAAATTTTGAAGGCAATGACGTTCGTGTATTTAGACAAGAAGATATTTATAATTTTAATGAGGATGACTTTGAAGAAATGGTAAGTCTTAATAGCAGTAGTTTTCAAATTAATCTTTTTTTTTTATAAATATTTTTAAATGCTGTATTTTACCAGAGCAAACTTTCTTTTTAGAATCTACTACCTGCGTCTTCACAGAGTAGGTCATATTTGACGAACAGTTCAGAAAAAGTTTCTGAATGCATCGATTATAATAAAATAATTACCATGGAATTATGCCGAAAAGATAACAGAAGTTTTGAAGGTAATGACGAACGTTTATTTAGAGAATATAATCCAAATTTTACGGATGATAACGTTCAGGAAATGGTAAGTCATAATAGCAGTAAGGTAAACAATTACTCTTCTTATTTTTTATAAATATACAGGGTGGTCCAAAAGTAATGGTACCTACATAGCGCAAAGGTGAATTCCTGACATCAAAATATTGCGATCTAGCCAAATTGTCCGAATCCGAAAGTTGATATTAATAAAGATACAGGGCGTTGAAGTTAAAATTTAATTTGTAATTTTTTTTGATAACTTTGGCAAAAAGTATTGTTTTTGCACAAAATTTGGTAACCGGGGTTTTTTTGAGGTGAGAAATCAAAGTATGGTCAAGGTAAAAGGTTTAAGAATAAGATTTGATTATAAAAAATGTCAAAATATTACTGTCAAAAAAGTTACGGCAAATTAAAATAAATAATGATAGCGCCCTCTACGTACTACATAAAAATTAATACCACATTTTGATTTGTCACCTCAAAAATCCCCTGGTTACCAAATTTTGTGCAAAAACATTATTTTTTGCCAAAGTTATCCAAAAAAATTGCAAATAAAATTTTAATTTCATCGCCCTGTATCTTTATTAATATCAACTTTCGTATTCGGACAATTTGGCTAGATCGTAATATTTTGATGTCTGGAATTCACTTGTACAATATGTATTAAACGTAGCATAAAATACTGTATAAAAGGTAAGTTTCACAGGATGTAATTGCTCATCGTCTTTGTCTATTTAAGAGTATTAGGCACTCGTTTTTCGTTGACTAACAATTACTATGCTTATACGAGTCTTTCCCGTGAGTTCGCAACTGCTAGTGCTTGTATTCGCAGGATTTAGCATCATTAAACTCTTGCTTATTCAAGCAACTGGTTTGAATTAAAATTTTCGGGTCATATCCCAGCTGAACACATCAATTAATTATTTTGACGTTCAAAATCTGCTAAACTTAAAAACGTTAAAAAACAGGCGTGATATGTTAGATTTGTGTACCTAGAAGATTATTAACAATCATATAAAGTGTTCCGAATTATTAGAAAAAAAATCAATTTCATGTTCCACAAAGATGTTTTCTATACATTTCCATCGCAAGAATTGTGGTATGCATAGTCAAATAACAAGATGTTGCAGACTTGCTAACATAAACTGCAAAGAAATTGATTTCTTCAATGTATCAATTAATTCATTTAAAAATAGTATCTTATTAGTTAGTCTAGTATTACCTAATACTTTTTCTATAAAAAAAAAAAGATGTTTATTGATGGTTAATATATGGATGTTAAAGGTTTTTTATTGTCAAATTATATTATTGTTAAAATGTGTTGTCAAAAATGAGAAACCGTTAATAACAATTTCTTTTCATTTCATTTCGTTATGTTGCCATCTGCTACTAAAAGTATAATACTGTTTAATACCGTAAAATACTGTTTACTACAAACACTCTTTTCGCGTCGTATATTACGTTTTATACGCCAGTATAATACAGTATAATACACGTAAAGCATAAAACCAATTATACGGTAGACGTCCTAACCCTGGTTCTACCTCACCTGAGAGAATTTTTTTTTAGATTATACTACCTGCGCCTTCGCCGAGTAGCTTGTATATCTCTCCGACGAACAGTTCAGAAAAAGGTTCTGAATGCCTTAATTTTAATAAAATAATTACGAAGGAATTTTGCCAAAACTTCGAAGGTAATGACGATCACGTATTTAGACAAGAAGATAATCCAAATTTTAATGAAGACACCTTTCAAGAAATGGTAAGTTTTAATAGCCGTAAGGTATCAACTGCTGTTCTTATTTTGCATAAATATTGTAGTTCACCGAGCAAACTTTTTTTTAGAATCTAATATCTGAAATATCAGTACACAATAAAGTAACTTGTTATTTGCAAAATATTGGCCCCAGTGTATCAAACGAATTAGATCCAAGTGACAAGAAAGCTAATTTATTTGAAGTAAAATATCATGAGCTTTTACTGAATGAAAATATTACAAACCTGAAGTTCAATTATGAACCCAAATCTTTACTTGGTGTCCCACATTCAAATATTGTGACGACGCAAGCTTCCAGTAATGATACACTTCACCAAGGTAAAAAATGTGCTGAGGGTTTACTCTGTGAAAATCTGCAAAATTGTATTGAACAATCGAAAAAATCGCTTTCAGAAAGTGAATATATACCTTCTACCACAGCCTCAGAGAACGAGTCAGATACCGATATGAGTAGAAGCTCGATCGATACTAATATCATTGAAATAAATAAATCCGCAACAAAACTGTTAATATCTCAACTGTCAGCTTGGGCAACAAGGTATGAGTCTATTTAAAGTTATTAACAAAACTCGAACAAAATCTTCTTCTCTTCTTAGATTACTAGTAAAATATTTGTTTACATTAAATGCTCGTTACATATATTACTATATATCAAGTGTACATACAATTCCGCTGGCATATTTATCATTTTACGTATAAATAATAAGAAGGTTCCCATCGACAAGATACAGGGCGTTGAAATATTTAAAATTTTTTAGTTTATTTATCTGCTTTTCTAGAAAGAAATGTTCAATTCAAGTGTTACAATTAAAAATTATAGGTTAATGATGAAATATGCAACAAATGAATAAATACTTTTTCTAGATGTCACCAATACCACATGGTGATATAAGCAAAACATAATTGCTGAACTAAACGTTCTATAACGACTGTATCTGGTGCTAGCAAATACGGGGTTCGGTCCATGTTTTTAAAATACTTTTTCTAAGAAGCAAACGCTTCAAGATATTAAAAAAGTTCAAGAGATACCAAGTTCGTCAAAAAAAGCATTAAATCTAATAACAGTGCGAAACTAAATCAGTGTTCCTGTAACAAACTTTAAATGGATTGTGACCCCGAAAAAAGCTCATCCTGTATATTTTACTGGACATTTCGTAGGTATTAATTATAGTTTGAGTTAATTGTATTTAGAAATGTAAGATGCATATAGAAAAAAAAACGAGATTACGTTTTAACACCTTGTATCTTGAAAACCAAGCGATTTCAGACTCATGGTGATAGGGACTTATTTTAACATTTTTATATGTAGAATAGCTCCCTTGAAATATGGCAGGTGAATTTCCTGTATATTTGTGAATATATTTTCCTCAAATATTTATTAAATAATAATAAATACAATTAAATAATTATAATAAATAAAAATAAACATTAATAATGTCAAGTTGCTTAAGGAATCGTGGTTCTTGGATTTAGACCGTGTCAAATTGGACTTACTTTCCGACGTTTAGCCTGCGGTTGCACAAGTCATCTTCAAAGATCTTCACTGTACGGGATCAAAATACTGCACATTCAGTGTTTTGATCTCTTGCAGTGAAGATCCCTGAAAACGCCTCACGCAATCGCAGGCGAAACGTGATTTTAATTTGACATGGTCTAGACAAAAGGACTATGGTTTCTTAAGCGACTCCAGCCGAAAGGTTTCATACAATGTCAAGTTACATTTTTAAATTTTCCTCAACTCCGTTATTATTTATTTTCTAGCCAACTACTAGTACTATGTCAAGTTTTGAACATAATAATGATGTAAATTATAATAATATATATTTACCATTAGAGGTCAAAGTACTAAAGATCCTCCAAAAATTAATAATGAAGATTATTCGGTATGTGTTAATTGCCTTGGCTTAATAAAAAACTCTTACTTATGGAGACACAGAAAAATTTGCAAATCAAATGCTGAAAAACTAAACTTAAAAGTGTCCAAAGTAAACCATCGCTCCGAGTCTCAAACATTCATGGTTGCTACAGGTTTATTGGGAATTTTTTTAAATAAGAGTAGACGACTGGAAGTATTTAAGATGATGCGAGCTGATTCTATTGGACTAGCTGCAAAAACGGATGCTCTAATTTATTTATACGGGGAATCATTATTATCCAAACAAACGGCGACAAATGAATATTGCCGTGTCTCAGAAAATGCGTGACATGGCAAGACTTAAATTGGTACTGCAAAAATCCACTTCAATTTCCAATTTAATAGATGTTTTAAAGCCTGAAATGTACGATTATATTATTGCAGCAACAAAAGTAATTGCAGGATACGATGCTGAAAAACTTACCTTTAATCGTCATCTTTAGGCCTACATATGGGTACTGACATGAAATTTATTTGCAAAATTGCTAAAAAAGCCATAACTACTAAAAATGCCTTATTTGCTGGAATTCCAAATCGAGACGAAAAACTACACCAAATTACAGAATTAAGGGATATGATTAAATCCCATTGCTGTAACGACCTTTCAAGCCTAGCCAATAAAGTGTTAAATGAACGGAAGGTAAGCAAGCCGAAGCTTCTACCTCTGACAGAAGATGTTCGTACGTTTAACATGTATACGTCGTCACTTGCAGATCAGGCCTACCAGAAATTGCTGGCAAGCAAAAATATACCTGAAAATTATCAAACATTGGCCCAGTGCACTATGGCGTTACTTTTGATTTTTAATCGCAAAAGAATTGGAAAAATTCAATTTTTAGACATTCCTACTTATGAACAAACTTTCTCTATAACCAATCAAAAAGAACTAATCTCTTGCCTTACAGAATTTGAAAAATTAATAAGTACCTCATTTAAGTGTGTTGTTGTTTTCGGAAAAGGAAGTAAGCCAGTTCCAATTTTGTTTGCAAAACGACTAGAAAAATATACCGATTATTTAATACATGTTCGCAAAACAAATGATATTGTTCCAAAGTCTAATCAATATGTATTTGCCAATCCTGGATCTGCAAGATGGATAACCGGAGGTTCTGTATTAAGAACTCCCCAATGCCTGTGGGGCTAAAGAGCCCCATTTACTAACAAGCACTAGATTCAGGAAACAAATAGCAACAATTTTACAAATTATGTCACTGGAAAACGATGAAATGCACCAAATTGCCAAATTCATGGGGCACACGGAAAAAACTCGTTTAGAATTTTACAGGTAACAAATATCTACCTTTTTCAAATTTTTTGTTTTTATATTTCTGTTTAATTGTTTATTGTTTCACTATTTTGTAACATAAGAATAATATTATAATAGCTTCTCAGACTTTAAAATTGTTAACACTAATAGTTCGAAATGAAAAATTAAAAATTATTTAAAGAAGCGCGTTTTCGAGGAAAAATTAGAATTTCTAGACATGAAGAATTAGAAATTGGTTAAATAAAATGTCTTTTCTGAATTTTATTAAAATAATAAATAACATTTCTGCAAATATTAGAATTTTATTTAAAAAAACGCTTTCTTTGGAACAGCTGTCATTTTAAAACAATATTTTTTTAGTAAAGACACAAAAATCTAGGGGGCATATGGCAATGGGGCATTTTAAAACCCGTAATTTGATCTTTAAGAAAAAGTTTTACCGATTAAATCCGAGTCTCAATTTGACTATTTATTACTTACTTCTATATATATATATATATATATATATATATATATATATATATATATATATATATATATATATATATAAGTTTGGGTAATTTGCAGAGATACCTATAAATCATACAAATTATTTTTGATGAAAAAAACCTATATACAATTTCCTTTACTTGTGGAAATATTTTGCTGGTATACAGGGTTTCTCGAAATTAAGGCTTAAGGTTTTTTGGGTCCTCAAAAAAAAAAGAAAGCTGCTTCGTTAGGGGGCTACAGCCACGAGAATGAGCTCTTTGGTGTTTCCTTATAATAATCGAGTCGAATCCTGAAATATCCATATTAAAGCAGGTGCATTCTAAATGGACGACGAGAAAGCAAAGTCGCAATAACTTTTTTCTGGGAATACGTTTTTACATTATAAATCCACATTATAAAAGACTTAGATTTTCTCAAAAAAACAGCAACTTTTCCCTTTCCCTCTTCTATTTGGAATGCCCCTGATTTAGTATTGATATTATTGAGTTCAGGATTTGACTCGAAGAAGGTAACCAGAATACCCAAGTTTCATGATCTCGTCTTTAAACGTCTCTGTGCTGTAGCCCCCTAACGAAGAAATTTGTATTTACATGACATATTAGTCTTATTTTAAAACATAGATTAATCTGTACAAATTTTAACCATGAATTGTGGTACACCCCTTCTACTTAAAAATTCCATTAATTGTTTTATTGCAGACTTCCAAAGGATCTATACCAAATAGCTAAAGTTGCTAAAATACTGTTATTATTAAACGCAGGAAAAGGACACCAATTTAAGGGCAAAAATTTAGCGGAGGTTGAACTACTGGATTTGGAGTACCTCCCGGATACAGAGAATATCCTTGAGAAAAATGAGGCTTCCACGACTATGGAGACCGATGAAGACGCACAGTTATATAACGAAATTCCAACAGAACCTAATTCAGAGTTACCAAAGGCACCAAATCACACATCTTTAATCCAATGTAGAAAAAGATGGTTGGGCTCGGAAAAGAAAAGTGTTCTAAAATATTTCAGAAAATATATAGAAACAGGAAGACCACCAAAAAAACAAGATTGTGTCGCGTTTCTTAAGACACACCCTGAGTTTAAGGATTGCAACTGGCTCCGATTTAAAACTTTAGTATTTAATACATATCAAAATTTAAAGTAAATAAAAACTCTTGTGTTTTATATTTTTTGACATTAATATATGTTTTTATAAACATTTTTAAAAAATGACCTAGACGCTAATTACACAGGAACATGATTTCGAACAAACTGATTTTTTGGTGGTCTTTTATCATTATGCATAGTTCTTATAGTATTGATGTTTTGAAAGCCTATTCTAGATTTATTAATTTAATTTTATCTCATTTAATTACTACTGATAGACTTATAAAATGATGTTGTATTTAGAAAAAACTAGAATGAATTTTAAATGTTCATAGTTAATTAGACAAAATAAGAACAAAGTTTAATATATATTAAAATAATTTTTTTTGGGGTTATAATTAAAAATAGCGAGGCAAGTTTTTTATTAATCATGTTTTTATATTTAAACAGTAGCATAGATACAAGCAAATTTCTATTTTCTATTCGCATTCAACCATAACGATTTGCTAAAAAAAATAAACAAATGACAAATAACCAGTAAGAACATTAGCAAGGACTTTGTTATTTTAATGCAACACCATTTATAATACTATTTCAATAAATAGATATCTTTTCCTGATTATAAAAATACCCGGTTTGATATTTTTATCCTTAAAGGCATAGGTAAAATGTTCGAAAGAGAGTGGAAGTAAATAGTTATTATAAAAGAATACATTACCACGTACAATAGTGTTCTTTTCTTGCTATGTTTTAACATAGGGGTATTAAACTTGGTACTTCTATAATCAGCACGAATATTTCCATTTATTAATATACTAATCCATAGGGTGTTCTATTTAAAATAGCAAAGTTAATAATTTTTTTACTTTTCAATAATTGCCATTTGTTTATGACCTTCAGCAAATCCTGATTGTTCAGAGAAAACCATTAAACTTTATATACAATATGTTTTGTTATCTCTAAAAGTTAATCTTGAGACCCGATTCAAAATATAATTACCACCTTGTACTTAACCTACAACATTACAACAATAAATGGGATAATTTATGGCAATAAGACCTTATTTTTAGGTCGCAAATCATCAATACTACAATATGTGTCCAAAGATGTATGCAACAAAAGGGAAACTTTTTTGTTATTTGATTCTTAGAAAATTGTATTTTTGTATACATGTTAGTGCTTGAAGATCATATAGTTTTGACAATATTAAATTGAACGTCAGATATAAAGGGTGTAAAAAAATGAAAAATAGCATTTTTGTGATGGCAGTTTTGAAGGCCATAAAAATGAAAAATAAAAGGCAAGTTGAGCTTTTTCATATTACTTACAGTTATTGAGATATTTCATTAAAAAATCGTACATTTGTTTTTGTTTCGTTTTTAATTATGTCTTTACCTATAACTAATATGAAAACAAATTACTCAACTTTTAATTGTCAATTCTTGGACGTTTAAAACTGCATTTACAGAAATTATATGTGCTGAGAATTTTAGCATTTGAAATCCACTTTTTTGTGTATTTAAACACCTTGTGTATAACAGCAGTTAATACTGTCAAAACTATTACAAATTACTAATACAAGTTTCCCATTTGTTGAATATTTCTTTGGACACATTGTATGATCTGAATCACTCTGTCGAATGAATAGATTGTGTAGCGGATTTAGGACAGAAATACTTAATCAAGGCTAAAAAAGAAATATCATTTTTGGTTTCTTTTTGAATAAAAATCAATCTATGGTTTAAAAGGACGTTAAATTTCATATTACCCTATATATATTTTATTATTTCAAAAATTACTTTGATTTCATATTTGCATTAATATGTTGACAGTAAAATGAACCACTCACATTTGTAATATTTTTAGTAAATAAAAACAGTTTGATGTAAACCGCTTTTTAACGTAACTAGTTCCTGGTTTTGTATAATATAAAATGTTTTTTTAATCAGAAACCTGTGTTTTAAATATCCAATAAAAGACTGATTTTAGTAAAGTTGTGTTTTCTTAAGTTTGTTTTCTTAAAGTCAGAAAATAGCTAGTTTAAGGATTGCTCTTATGTAATTTGAACATTGTTAAACCTATAGACAAATATATGTGATAAATTTTTTTAATTTAATTAAGTACTAAGCAGATGAATTGAACATTATACAAAATTTTCTCTTTAAAAGCCACTGAGAAAACAGTATTATCAAAATATCATTTAGTTAAAATATACTGTAAAAAAAACAATTTTTACCTTTTAAAATATGATTTTTTTTTTAAGGATATTGGAAAGTCATTGCATTTTTTGGTATTCAAAAGAAGGTCGTAAGAGTCTTGATAAGAGTGAGCTAGAGAGAGAACTGCAGGCCTATATTTAAACAACAAAAAATAAAATTGAGAACTTCAAAGTGTACAGTAATGTCCACAGCCATGATACCAGAAATAAATATAGCATAGTACCCACATATTGCCGGCTAAAAAGGTGTCAGAATGATCCGGACTATTTGGCTATAAAATTTTTAATGCCCTTTCGGCTGTTTTGAGAGGGCAACAAAAAAAAAAACATTCAAAATTACCATTAGGATTTTATTTAAAATGCATTTTATAATTTTGAAGATTTTATTAACTTTGGGTTTATTTAGTTGTAATTATGAGAACCAGGTAAGATATTCGAAAATGGCGTTAGGGAGATTTTAATTTAAAATACATTTTATGGTTTTAAAGATTTTATTAGCTATAATTTTTTTAAGTTGTAACTTACATTTGCATTTTGTAATTTATATTTGCATTTTGTTGACGTGTTTACGTATAATAGTGTAAAATATCAAGTTTGTAAGCCATACTTAGACTAATGTGTATTTGTCCTTGAAGATTTTTAAATGCGTCTATAAAATTTTAAAAAATGAAATAAAATCGACCTATATGAGCTCTTTTTTTAAGTAAACAGGCAAGCTCTGCCTGAAATATAAAATGTTTAGTTATTAGTCTTCATTTGTTATAATAATGTCCTTTTTTTAATAAACAAAAATAGTCAAATCAAGTAAAAAAACAGACTGTGGTTAAATTAGCTTTTAACAGGTGTTTTTATGCCACCATGTATAAGAGAAACAAAATGAAATTAAACGGTTCTGAAACTTTTTAAAAATACAAAGCATGCTAATACTTTTAGAGCACTCTGTAAAATGTAAAAGTCAATACAAGCAAAAAGTGATGTGTTTCAGGGTTCATTTAAAAACCTAATTTTTTTTAAATTTCATTTCCAAAAAACTGAAATTGACCCAAAGTTTCTAGAAATATTTAATCTCCTTTGAGATATTTTTAAAATATCAAGAGTTTCATATCTTTTTATATCACCCTGTAAAATCTCAAAAGATTAATAATTATTAAAAAAAAGAAATAAATTTAACGTGTCCGATTATTTTTCAAAATAATACCTACCTCATCGTTTTAAAAATGTAACTTTTTTAGCGGTTTTAATCCACCCACCTAGGTGTCAAGCTTCAAACAAAATTTCTCTTAGTAAGCAATGACAGTAATAGAAATATACCTGACAACGTTTATGTATCTAGATCCAATAAGTTTTTCTATACATTAATGGACTAAGGTAGTCAGGACAACGCGACTTATATATATATATATATATATATATATATATATATATATATATATATATATATATATATGCAACTGTATAAAAGCAAATTATTATATATATATATATATATATATATATATATATATATATATATATATATATATGTATGTATATATATATATATATATATATATATATATATATATATATATATATATATATATATATATATATATATATATATATATATATATATATATATATATATATATATATTGTATATATATATACGTTATTAGTCTTCATTTGTTATAATAATGTCCTTTTTTTAATAAACAAAAATAGTCAAATCAAGTAAAAAAACAGACTGTGGTTAAATTAGCTTTTAACAGATGTTTTTATGCCACCATGTATAAGAGAAACAAAATGAAATTAAACGGTTCTGAAACTTTTTAAAAATACAAAGCATGCTAATACTTTTAGAGCACTCTGTAAAATGTAAAAGTCAATACAAGCAAAAAGTGATGTGTTTCAGGGTTCATTTAAAAACCTAATTTTTTTTAAATTCCATTTCCAAAAAACTGAAATTGACCCAAAGTTTCTAGAATACTTACAATATATATATATATATATATATATATATATATATATATATATATATATATATATATGTATATATATATATATATATATATATATATATATATATATATGCACATCCGTTCACTACTGTCGCTCTGAAGAGAACAGTCTCTATTCGGACGCGAGAAAGAAAGCTTTGAAAATGCCAAATGTAATTTTGGCGAAACGTCAGCAAAACTCTTCAGAGCGACAGTAGTGAACGGATGTGCACCCGGAATGAAAATACATTGTGTTTTTCCATCCGTGAAGGAGTAAAAATCAACATATATATGTATATATATATATATATATATATAGGTGGGACGAACCAGATTGAAATTTGGCCAACTACGTTTCGGCTAAATTTTGCCTTCATCAGTGTGGTTCTAAAAAGATACTCTCCAATTATCAAAATAATATATTAATAAACAAGTAAAACATCCATACCAAAACACTGAGCGCAGTTTACAGATTACAATTCATCTGGCACGTCACATATACAAAACATACTTATTGGAAGCTCAACTTCGACTCGTAATCCAAGTTATTTACAGAAAAAAAGGTAAAGTTTAACTTACCGATCCTTTCCGAACATAAGCAAGAAATTTTCGATAAACTCCCTTGACTTTTCTTCCCACTTGGCGATCATGTCGTCTTTTCTTTCGCCGATCGAGTGCATCACTCTCTTTCCCTTGTCTTTAATTTCGTCCATTTTGTTCTGCAGCCGGATCTTTTTCTCGCTAAGGTACGAGATGTTGAGATCTTTTGCGGAGTAGCCTCTTGCTAAGTTTCTTCTAACGTAGATATCATAGTCCCGAACAATACGTGCCACAATATCTGAGGTGGACACACCCTCGGTTCTCTCAGTAGCTACAAACATGCCCTAAAATAAAAAAAAAATAATCCTACGCAATTCGATATAGACGCAAATAAAAAATATCTTATTTTGATAAATGATATTGAGGCCTAACATTGGAACCTGTGGTGGAAGATAGATCAAAATACAAGAGTTCTAACCACATTACACCACAACTTGTTACGTTCTGGACGCGCGAATGATATTGAAATTATCCCTAAAAAATGTTTTGCAATTAATAATTTAAATTTAATTCACTTTATTCCTGGAATTAGTTAAAGTGTTATTCCGATAAGAAAAGGTAAAGTTTTTGAATGGACCTGTTGTTTCAAAAATGTCGAGAAATTAATGATGAAATTTTGAAACAAAATTTTATAAAAAAGTTTATATAAAAAGGATATATTGGACGGACCGAAGGAGATAAGAAAAATGGGTTATGTAGGCTTAGGATAATTATGCATTTAAGAATCTTAAAATATGCATGCAAATATACTTTGAAACAAGGAAAAATATGCACTTAAAAATGCATTTATTATCGGTTCAAAAAGACAGAAATAAAGCAAAAGTATAGCAATTAAAATTTTGTATTATTTACACTTCAAGGAATCCTTAAGACGCTATTTTGACCAGTAATTATTACATTAATACAACTATATGCTATTCACAAAGTTGCGGTTACATTTTATAACTATTGTAACAAATTATCAAATTCAAATTTTCAATATTATATTATACTCAATATTACTTTATACTCAGAAAATACTCGTTCAACATCACAAGATACAACTGGAACATATTCAAACAAATTCAAATCACTGTTTATTAAAAATTGTTCATTATCTAGATTCAATGTCTCTTTATTGTCCAAAACTGCACTAATATTTTTCAAATTTTTGTAACCAATATTTTTTTGTAAAACTAACTTTGAGAAAATTACTTTATTTTAGTGTTAGTTATAGTTTCATTCACTTTTTCTATCATTTCTACGCTTTTTGACAAAGAAAGTCCTTTCATCTCTAATTTTTTTATAGTATCAGACAAGCAAGAAAAATTGTTTTTAATGTAAATCCTCACGTACATTTTCTTTGCGCAAAACGTTTTTTACTTCTTGTATACAATGTGAGTATTCCTCATTAAATTGGTTGACTATGTTTTTTATTGCCCCCATCTAGTTATAATTGGTGATGGGGGCATTCCTTCACCGAGGAAATCAGATCGTTCACTCGTGGATAAAAAGCACGAACTTGTTCTGCAACTCGATGAAGTCCATGGGCATGTATCATTTTAGGGTACAATATTTGTAGACCACTCATTGCTTTACACATTTATGGAGCAGCATCTGTAATCGCCACTAACACTCTATCATATTTAATACCACTGGGCCATAAAAGAGTGAAAGTCGTTGAAAAATCTAGCAACAGTTGAATGATTTACTTTGTCCAAGGTCTTCATTGTAAGTAAATATGATTTGTCCATTTCTGCTTCTACACCCAATACACCAAAAACACAATTAGCAACACATCTCTGTTACACAGCTGTTGTTTCATTTAGTGACACCCATATACTTTTATCTTCTACTTTTTCAATTCGGTAACTGTCTTATTGTACAAATCTGGAACATAGGTTTTTCCTTAACGTGGATTCACGTGGGACTGATGGCTTTGTGTACTGCTCGTAACTTTGATCGTTTGGGTCCACGTCCTGGTAAAAATGCTGTGGTGATTAAAACTTGTTTCTGAGCACACTTTACTTTTTTGGATCTGATGTTTTGTAGTTCCCATGTGTTGTGTGACTTGAAATTTCTTGTTTGCAGTAACAGGAACATCACAATATTTACAAAATAATATTTGCAATGTGTAAACTAAACTGAATTGAAAAATTATTTCTAACATTCTTAAAACGTGCGTATTTATGATTCTAAATCCGTGGTAAATCCATATTTTTTAAAGCACAGATGTTTTATTGGGTACCTATAACAATTTTAAGAAAGGATGGGTAAAACCCTTGGCCTGCCAGCAACTAGACATTTTTTATTATTTTATTATTATGGATTATATTTGAAATACATCAAATTTGTCTTGGGAAATAAAAATATATTCAGAAAAATTAGAATATATGGATTTTTCCTGTGATAACTGCAAAATATGCATTTAAATACAAAAATTGCCAAAATATGAATTTGCATATGCTTTCAATTAAATGCATATATATCCTAACCATAGAAGATATACAGGTGAAATAAGTGTGAAAAGTTGCTTTTTAGGTGGACAAACAAAATGGGTTTGATCAAATTCGGGTTTAAGGAAAACAGCCACCAAAATCACCTGCCGCGTAATCCATCGAGAAAACAGCTAGAGTGTTTTGAAATACGTAGCCAGCAACAGCTAAGCTTACAAGGGCCCTATCTTGTTAATATTTTTACAATACTATACAACAAGTAGAAACATGGCAAAAATAAATATTGGGGATTTGTAGGTATAAATTAAAAAGGTCCTGCGGTTTCGCCATATAAATTTAAGACTAACACTCATTCAATATTCGTTACCGCCACGTGGATCCGCACCGGGTTAGTACCAGATTCGTCAATAAAACCATATTAAAAGTCATAATGGAAATATCAAGTTTCCTTTCTCAATTTTAATTTAAGACTACTAATTCAATAACCTGGCTATTTTCGTTTATACCTTTCACCGCAATACCATTTAACCCCTTAAATGCAGGTAGTTAATTTCCTTCTATCCTTATCAAAATTGCTGCAACGACCTGGTATCTTTGAATTTATCTGTCAAGTAGGACGACATTAATATGAGTCATAAAATACACACAAAAATAAATATATTTAGGTAGAATGCTACTTAACCGATAATGAAAAAGGCTAGGATAAGAGTCCTAATATTTGAACTTGTCAACAAATTAAAAAAATCGGAACTTCCATCTTTATGATTTTTTTCCATTTGTTAGGAATAGTGGATTGTGGCCCGATTTAGATCAGTACATAGTCATAGTATATATAGATATATATATATATATATATATATATATATATATATATATATATATATATATATATATATATATATATATATATATATTTTTTTTTCTTTTCAAACATTTTAATTGGGTGCCATTTTGTTCCATCATATTGGATTTGTACCGCATAATTTGCCCCCATTTGTTCCGCAATCTTGAATTAGTAATACAGTTTTTCTAGGTAATTCCTATATCACAATTAGTTATGGCACACAAATTGAAATCAATCCATTAAGTAGTTTTTCAGGCTGAATTTTTAAAAATTTTATTTAAAAATTTTCAAATCCAAGAAGAGGGAACTTCTTGGATTCGTGTCATTGTACCAGATGATTCCAATATAATACTTGATGTTTGTGCAATTTTGAGATAAATTGGATAGTAGTTTTTTTACTAATATTTTTTTTACATTTTACAAGGCCACCATTTTGTTTAGTTATGGCACACAATTTGAAATCAATGCATTCTTGGATTCATACCAAAACGTTACCAGTTGATTCCAACAGAATACTTGATGTTTATGCAAAATTTGAGAAATATTGGATAAGCAGTTTTTTAATAATAATTTTTTCAACATTTCACTAGGCCGCCATTTTGTTTCTCCATATTGGATTTTTACCAAAATGTTACCCGGTCATCTCCATATGACCCTTAATTTTTGAGCAAAATTTAAAGTCATTTGGGAAAGTAGTTTTTATGTATGCCGCGAACAGACATACCGAAAACATGTTTTTCGACATCTAGGGACCCTGAAACGTGAAGATCTGAAAAAATCTCGGAGGGTATTTTTTTCACGATTAAAATACTTTTTTACGAGGGAAGTAAAAAAATTAAATCAACATATGCTAAAAGATGCACGAATTAATTTTTTAATGGTAGCTTATGTCGGAATGTTAAAGACAATCAACATAGGAGAAAAGTCCTACTGTTTTTACATGTCCATTTTTTGACATTCTGAAAACGTACACGTGTTTCCGCATTTATTAGAATTTGTATGAAGAAGTGCTAACGCATCATCAGAATCATCAAAAATATTGACAGTTACACTTACATAACATAAATGAAAACTCTTTAGAGGGCCACTGATGATTCTTTATCGTGAAAACGTGTCAATAATTCCCAAAAAAAGATAACACTAATATCATATAGTTTGTTCATTGAATTAAATTAAATTTTTAAGTTAGTTTTATTATCCAAATTACCTTGGCCTTCCACTTAGCGTATATATCATTCGTATCATCAGCACCATATGGAATGTCATCATGGGCAATGAAATCAATTTTGTGTTTCTCCATGAAGTTTTCGTCGACTTCCCAGGGGGCATCTCGAACGATCTCGTCCACATAACGGCAATGTCTTACTGCTTCGTATCGCTCAGTTTCGTTCATCACAGTACGACCCTTCTTGCTGTGGGTCATTCTATCACTACAAACTAAGAACATACCTTTGTAATGAATAATTTTTTTCCGATTTGATAAAATATAAAGTAAATATAAATACAGTTTACATCGACATAAACCATTAACAGAAAAGAATAAAACCGACTTAAAGAAAATGCACTAAAAAGTGAAAAATAATATTTTATTTCAGCTGGAAAATTTTGCTTTGTAAAGTCAGCGCCCAACTAATTCTTAAGTACCTAATAATAACAATATATTTATTTACTGAGTGTTTTGATGTCTAATAACATGAGTATAATCTCTTACTGTCTATATTAGTTTGGCGCCGACTTCACAGAGTAAAATTTTCCAGATGAAGTAAAATATAATTTTTCACTATCTAGTCTATTTTTTTGAAGTTGGTTGTATTTTTTTTATAAAAATTGTATTTCATCCTTGTTAGTTGTATTTATATTGTAAAAGTCAAGTTTAACAAATATATGTATATACTTTTTCTTCCTGACAGAACGAAAGACGCATTAGTGAACGTTATATAAAAAAAGAACGAAATGTTAAAAATGGCGGGATGATTGTTATTGGATCACTCCGGGTAACATCCTGAATATTCCCTAAAAATTTCATTCAAACTGGTCAAACCATCGCGGAGTTATCGATGTATATACATAAATATAATAATAAATACATAGGATCGAACTGATACACTTCCCCTTTTTTTGAAGTTGGTTAAAAACAGGTATTCCACGTTTGTGCAAAACATCACTTATGGGTTTCATAACCAAAGGACGTATAATATCCAAAATATTCTTCTTTTTAGTTATAACTAGGGATGGGCGATAATAGATTTTACCTATCGATAGGTGATAGAACATCAAGTATCGATATTTTTATTTATCGACATGTCCATAATTATCAACATGTCGATAATTATCAACCTATCGATAGGTATTCCTACCTATCGATAGTTCATTGCGGCGATATGTTTGCGACAAAACTATTGAAGAGTAAAAAAGTCCTCAGTTTCATATAGGGCATAACCGATGTTCTCTATTACGGTTACTGGACAAGTGAACGCCGTCACCTAGGGTGATTTGTAATAACTATTTTGTACCTACCCAGGTTTAGGTGACCGAATCCGCCATCCCTTTCCGTTCGATTTGACCTAAATGTTATTTCTTCTTTAAATATGACCAAGCTTAGACCTTGGTGGTATACGATACTCGACAAGCATTGTGGGGGCGGAATTTCTTGAAGAACGAAAATGTTAGTGCGATAAGCCATTCACTAAACTCTCAGCATATATCGAGCATATTTCAAAGACATGAATGCGCTGTCGGTCTGCCTTTCTTACAATCAAAGACTCAGACGGATACAGAAAGATTAATATGTTTGGTATTTTTAGTGATATGCCGATATCGCCATATCCTTGTGAGTTGAGTCATTGCTGTTGGCGCGAGATGTATTCTACGTCGGCTCGCATCATCACAATCACCCGAGTTCTTTCCCAGGTAAACAAATTCGTTTATCCCGTCTATTATTATTTCCACGATCAACAATCATAATTGTATTTTTTTAGTAATTAACTCGGAGACCGTATTGAGCACTGGAGTCTTCCAATCATTCCAGTAATTCTTGGATTTCATCTTCGTTGTTTGCAATAATAATAGTAGTAAAATATTTTACAAGGAAATTTCTATTATTATTTTTTTTAATGTTCACCTTAGAAAAGATTAGATTTAGGCATATTACTTTTGTTATCAGGTTTTATATTGTCTTTTTCTTAAATAGGAAAAAAAATGTTGCACAAATAAAAATTGAGACAGACCCTCCAGTGTAGTATCACGCGCTTGACAGTTTCATAAGCTACATCTAAAATTATTTCAGGTCGCCAAAAAAGTTGTTTAGGATACTCTGGAACTTTATTCCCCTTGACACCCATCTGCCCTGCGATAAAAATCATCAATTATGTCATTAATTCTTAAGACAATTAACGCATTCTGGCATTGTTTTGAAAGTATCGGTCGTTTCAGTACAATTGACCCTTTAAAACTTTTTTATCTAATGAGGTAGACCAAATTTTCAAAACAAATATTATATGGCTTACCACCTTTTTAAGAAACATATTGTAGCTTATACGCCAAGTGACTGAGTCTCCTCGTGCTGGTTAGACAGATATATCCAGGTTTGACATCCTTAACTTAAAGGATGTTTCGAGAAAATTGACAAAAAATGATTACATTTTACTTACGGTTTTGTTTGTTCTTTCGAATTTCGACATTTGTTATATTTTTAATGCTCCTGTGTGGCATCACTACAATATGGAGATTATAGGTTTCTTATGCCGAGTATTATTATTATTGTTTGGAATGCTATATTTATATATATATATATATATATATATATATATATATATATATATATATATATATATATATATATATATATATATATATATATATATATATATATATATATATATATATATATATATATATATATATATATATATATATATATATATATATATATATATATATATATATATATATATATTCATTATGCCGTGCATAGGTTACTGATAAAATACCATTTTACTGCAAAATTAATTTGCACCAGTTCCCCGACATAGTTTATAAATATGTACGTGCTCCATATTATCGAGAGGGGGAAACGGACCGACGCGACGTCTACATGGCGGTTTAAATTCAAGTGTCATTTTGCTATCATCATGTGCAAGATGTCTGACCGTGTTTAAAGAAATACGTAGTATGTTAGGCAAACTATTAAAACAATAACACACCAATATTATACGTCTCTATTTAACATTTTAGCTGGATCGGTATGCCTTGAAAAAGTTTTAGGTATCCAACGTTAAAAAATAGGCTAAATTGCTAACTTTTTTCATTTTCTTAGCATTTTCATAAATCTTGAAAGATTGAAAGAATATACACCTATACACCAACCCCACTACCTAACCTATTAGTTTTTACAAGCAGTTAATGTAAAGAAGTGATGGCACCTCAGGGGCGACAGGGTCGCCACACTGATAGAAAATGCAATTCTAGCATTTCAAAATCAAATTTTATCATTGAAATATTTTGCTTAAAAATAAAGTGAAAACGTATTAGGGATATCTGCTTGATATCACTGTATCATTTGTGAACACGTTGCGCAAAATCATCAAGTTTAAATGATGCTAAAAATCAAGCGGGCTTGTGCCATATGAAGTGTTGACCGTTCTCTGCGATTTGGAATGACATTTGTAAATTGTAATAAGTATGTGTGTCAAGAAGTTGTGAATATTATAAAAATGGTACATATTTTTGGAGGTATGTTTTTTTTATTTTCATACCAGTTGTAACGCGTTTGATTTGTTGGTAGACTTTCTTGTAAATCCAAACGGAAAACTATCTTACTGACATTATGATAGAGCAGAACTTTGAAACGACTAAATATGACATTTAAATACAAGATTTATAATATTTTATGATATTTTCCCTTTTTGATAAGCTAAATTAGGCTTGCCACCTTTTGCCTCTTTTGGTGCAATTTGAATTTATTTTAGGTAAAGTTGCGTCTATAAATAGAGCGGACCTGTTTGATATCGCAAAATCAATTTGTCGTTTGCGTCCAAGGCACACGGAATGTCAGAAATTGCTATTAGATTATATTTTACATGTTACTGGTAATGATGAACCAACAAATAATACCCAGAAGCTACTCACAAAAGTTATTGATAGCTTTACAAAAAGTTTGACTGAGAAATGGAACAAAGCGAGAAGATTTGAAGCAAAATTTAGAAAAAATAACGAGCAATGGCTTTCTAGCGTGATAGTCATTTCGTCTCAAGATAGTCATTCAGTCAGAAGTTCTTCTTCGAGAGTTGGCCGTCCCAAAATATCATTCGAAGAAGGCAGTGAAGTTACTAAGCGCAGAAGAGTTCAGGAAAAGGTCTCATTGATCACCGAGGATGAACTTTGTTTAGCCACAGAAATAAAACTGCGTAAGAATGGTAAACGGGATGTTGCGTCAATGTTGCATAAAATGAGATATTCCCCCAAGAATGCAACTAGGTTGAAAAAAATTGGAAACTAGGACCGAGGACCTACGGCAAGTATCATTTTCTCCAGAAGAGGCGCTTGCGTTATTTGTTAGCTTTAAGTTTATAAGATACCAATATATCGGTATAAGAAACCTCATCATTAAAAAATTACTCAAAAAACTATTCCCGACATACGACAAAATTATCGAAGCAAAAAAAAATGTTACCCTTTTAATATTCTGGCTACAAATACGTCAATCGAAGTACCGTTACAAAATATTTTAAATCATACTGCGTCCCGAGTTTTAGAGATGCAAAAAGTTGTTTTACCTACTTTTACCAATAATATTAATGAAACTGTCATTAATTTAACGATGATTTATAAGTGGGGTTCAGATGGAAGTGGCAGTCAAAGTAACTATAAACAGGTATGCGAGGCAGATGACTCAAATATACTGACTACTTCCATAGTTCCACTGCAGTTGCAGGTTAATCATGAAAAAAATAAAAAAATCTTATGGCAAAATCCTCGAACATCCTCTACACGGTTTTGCAGGCCTGTGCGAATCCAATTTATCAAAGAGACTAGCGAAGTAATAAAAGCCGAATTTGTCCATATTGAAAATCAAATCGAACAGCTGTCTACAATGAAAATTAATTTAAATAATAATGAGTATGTTATACACCATAAATTGTTACGAACTATGGTAGATGGCAAGGTTTGTAATTCGTTAATGTCAACATCCTCACAAAAATGTTATATTTGTCATGCCGGCCCTGGACAATTTAACAACCTTGATAATATTAAAACATTACCTATTAACTCTGATGCTCTAAGCCTCGGCTTGTCTACCCTTCACGCATACATTAGGTTCTTTGAATGTTTGATTCATATTTCATATAGGCTTAACATAAAAGTTTGGCAGGTTCCCAAAAATCAAAAAGATCAGTTCGAAAACAGAAAAAAAGAAATCATTCGTCAATTTAGAGCAGAAACCGGACTAATAATAGATCAACCAAAGCCAGGTATGGGTAACACCAATGACGGGAATACCGCCAGAAGATTTTTTGCTGACCCTTTATTATCATCTAATATAACCGGAATAGATCAATCAATATCATTTTTATGCTTATAGTTTCATAATTTCTTTTATATACCTAAGATATCATACCTAACATAATATCTAGATTCTAGATACAAAGAATATCTTCATTAGAAAGACATTTACGTGAGATTTACGTAAACTTCTTTTTTTTAATTTTCAAATATTAGCTTCCAAACTTTCAATTTTGGTACGTTTGCATACAAAATCTGTGAAAACTGGGGGTTTGGAGATTAATAAGTTTGGAAAATAGAAAAAAACGTTTATATACTTATGACGAATTGGTTCAACTTTCTATTATAATCTATGATACAGATTAATTATTTTGATAATATTGTAGTATAAAATAAACTATATTATAGCAGAATTATTTCCATGCTGATAGTTATGTATATATCTATAAATAATGTTATTTATCCGATTGTTAACCTATTAAGGTAAGGTCATTACTGAGAAATTAATATCCAGAGCTACTCTTTTGAAAATATATAAAGTAATTCGCTTAAGACTATCTTATTATTATTAACACCACGGCAGGGCTTGTCTAAAATCTGGACCCCCCCTTATCTCTTGAATGGTGTGGTATATTTTTATGAAAATTTGAGAACTTGAGTAGGATAACGTGAGCAAAATTTTAGGCATAAAATGACAGACATAAATGACAAATCGAGTGCCAAATTCAATTTGCCAAGTTCAATTTGGAAAAAAAAGGTTCGTGTAAAAATTGAAGAGATAGTATAGGTACAGATTATTTAATTTTGACATAACGCCATTTTGTTTTGGATAATGACAGATGCTTCAAAATTTGGGGATGAAAAGAGTAGAAAAAGATCTTTGAAATAAGGTATTACTCGACCGGGACCCCATTTTCTATATATTTCTAATTAATTTTTGCTTCCAAAATGGCGCCAAACTGTCATTTTCAAATTTATGTCTGTCATTTCATGCCTAAAATTTAGCCTCTGTTGTCTTACTCAAGTTCTCAAATTCATTAAAATGTACCAAATGGTTCAAAAGTTAATAGCAGGGGGGGTTCCTGACTTTAGACACGCATTGCATTTTCCGTTTTTTGCATTGCATTTTCCAAGTTTTTTTTTCATGGACAATGCTGTATACGAAATTAGAAATGAATATTTTGAACTTAAATATACTTATTATTTACTTACATCAATAAAAACATTACCAGAATTGCCTACATAATTTTGAACTGCTAGAATTGCATTTTCTATCACTGTGCGGTCGGGCCGTATCAGAAAAAATAAAGAGGAAATTCTATTTTTAAAAAAGTAAGTAAATATTTTTCAAAAATAATTTTGCAAACATCCTAAAAACGCACAAAACCAAAATGTAATTTATTATTTCCTGGGCGCATATCAAAATAGGTAGTTATCCCTATTATCGTTGCTTGACTAACATACAAATAACGCCATTAACAGCAGTCCGTGGGTCACCGGGCACAGATATTCTAATATATTTATTATAGACGGTGACTCAGCAAGCCGATTCCATCATTTCACATGCTAGACTTTAGCTACTAATTCACGCGGTACTACTACCATATTTCAGGTATTACTTGTAATTATTATAAAATGATACTACTTATTTTTTAATTAATTTGTTAGTTCTTTACATTAGTCATGACTAATGATGGTTAACATATTATATTAGTAATTTTCACTCCACGTTACATGTTTAAATGTGGTGACGAAATGTGAAGTGAATGTTTTAAAATATCATTTGCAATATGTTTTATGAGGCGACCGGCCGCATCGTGGTTCTTGCTGGACAATATACTTTTTTGGTTGTGTATGTGGCTTTCACTTTGGCACATTTTATTTTCCTCTCGAAGCAAGATACATTAAAACGTCAAAAAATTAAATTGACTCACTAGAGCGTTTTTCTAAAATTTTTTTCTTATTTATTAAATTTATACTCTATCCTAGATCTGCTATATATAGGTTTGTGCCTACCTAATTATCATTGAAGAAACAAACAGAAACTAACTAATAAGACTAGTATTTGACCATATTTGGACGCGGAACCAATTAACACCACATTGGCCCCAAGGGCGATTTTAGGAAACCTTTCTGGGGGGTTTGGGTTAATTTAAAAAAAAGTTTGTTAATATATTTTACTGTAAATGGTATGAGAAGAACATAAGTACCTATATTTTTATCATACTTGTGGTATAAGTGAAAAAAACAGCCTCTAATATATAGTTATAGAATAACGTCCAATTTTTTTCCTGCAGCAAATTTATTAACTACATTGTTTATTAAATATAAATACTCTATCTATGGATATGCAAGAGACCCAATCCAACAGGTCGCTCTAGTGCTATAATGTTTGCTAGGTTTTTAATCGTAATTTTCAGGTAAAAATATGTAAATTACACCTGATATTTGACCGGTCCGGGAGGATAATTACCTCGTTACACCCTCACCGTAAAACCGCCCTTCATTAGCCTTGAGCCTTGGCCGACCCTAAATTTTAAAGTACGAGCCGTCACTGATGTAAAGTAATATAACGAACGTAAACTACGTACGGTCACCGCTAGATATATAAAATAGTTATATATGGTCTTTATAAAACACTTAATATCTGGTAATTTAATGCTTAAAGTTACTTGTGTGCCTTTTATAAAAATGTTTGTTTGGTACAATATAACCACAGTTTAAAGAAAGAATATATATAGACTGTGATATAACTATAGGTTGTTAAAATATTATAAACCTATTACAAATTTTAATAAATAGACTTAAGGTGACGCAAAAACAAAACTACAAAAACCGTTTATATACCACTGTTTCTCTAAAAAACCCAAAAAAACTTAATTACCAAGTTATATGCCTTTTGTTGAAATGTTACTTGGATGTATATATAATCATACCGTGTCGTTTATTTTAGTATGTTTTGTGTTTTTTTTCCAGTATTAATATTCTAGTTCTAAGCAGTCGGGTTTTTTGTATTTTTAATTAGTTATACTTATTTGCTACCACTACAAGTTGAAACTGATTTGGGACAATAATTGGACAAATAACGTTGCCCATACTACAGAACTAATTTTAATCAAATATTAATTTAATCTAGTTACAGTAACATCTTACATCAGGGGATTTCACAGCTCTTTGTTCCGGACTTCCGTTTTTATTCCACAAATAAAATACTTATAATTTAATCAATTATGGTATACAGGGTGGTCCAACAATACGTTCTAGTCCTAGTGAAAGTTGTTAGGACTACTGAAAGCAACAACTTAAAATTATTTTCTATTATACAGGGGTTGAGGATAAGTTTGTCACAAACCAAACTTACATTTTTTAAATGAAACACCATATTATATATAATATAACATATTGTTTTATTTTCAGATTCCTCGCTTTTTAGCCATTCACCCAATATATGATTTGTGGGCGAAATACAGAGTTACACAAGATTTATAGCCACTTTTCGAAAATATCAGAGATACATTTGACGCCTTGTGTTATTAAATGCGTTAGCATAAATCATTTTAGTACGGTAAATACTTCCGAATGTGGACTTCTTTCAATTGCGGTATTTTTTTTTAGTATTCTTTAATAACGGTATACAGAGTAAATAAAAATCGGATGCAAATTTTCTCGATTACTGTAAATGGAACGCCCTATATATTATTATGTTTTCAGATTCCTCCCTGTTAACCATTCACTCAATATAGGGTTTAAGGGGTCTATACAGTCGATCAAGATTTATGGCCAGTTTTCGAAAACATTAGAGGTGAACATCTCAACTTATTACGGTAAAATATTGCAAAGTGTTCTTCTTTCAACATCTGTTTTTTTTTAATTTATTCATACCAGCAGCACGAATGGGTTGAAAAAATTTAAAACTTCAAAAAAATAAAAATTATCATTAATAAAAAACGATTTAATCCAAAAATTTCACAAATACAAATGATAGTAATAAAAACTGGGGGTTATTACGAAATTATCGAAATGATTTACGCATTTGGCGCAATGAAAGGAATTGTTTGTTAGCGATAAGAATATATCACAAAAAGTATCCTGATAGAAGACAAACACGAGAAGCGCTTTTGAAAGATTATGCAACGGTTTGATGAGACGGGAAATGTAGAATACACGAAAACCGATCGAGCCAAATCTGTTTTAAACTACTTAGAACACCTAGGACTTAGCTATAACAACATAAAAATTAGTTGTTAAGTTGTCCACCCTAGAGTAATTATAATGTAAAAATAAAAAAAAATTGCAATCAAAAAGCAATACTACGTAACAAATCTTATAAGATTATAATAACAGCAAAAACTACGTAATTAGATGTTCGAAATGATCACCGTTTTGTTCAACACAAATATTCAAACGATTTTCAAAAGATACGCTAACATCTCTTGTATTAAAATTAATATTATTAAATACACTTCGGATTCTTTCCTTCATATTTTCTTTAGTAGTCGGAGGTGTTTGATAGACTAAATTTTTAACAAAGGCCCAAAGAAAAAAGTCCATTTTTGTCAAGTCAGGAGATCTAGGCGGCCACGCAATCGATCCTTCTCTTCCTATCCAGAGTTCTTGAAATTGTTCATTAATAAATGCATGAATATCAGCCTTATGGTGAACTGGGGCACCGTCATGCATAAACCATATTTGATCATGCACGTTAACAGGAACTTGGTTTAATAGGGTTCTAAAATTTCCCCTCAAAAACTGGAGATATCGGTGTGCAGTAAGCCTTTCTTCAGAAAAATGCGGACCGATGACAAAATTTCCAACAATTCCACCCCGGACGTTAAGACACCTTGACTAGTTGTGCGACTTTAGTGAAGATTTTTAGTAGCCCAGTAAAGAAAATTATGATGCTTCGTCGGTAAATAACACAAAGTTAGTAAATCTTGGCTCTTTCTGAAATTGTTGTGATAATCATCCTCATACAATTCTTGAAAGTGTTGAATGTGGTATGGGTGAAACTTGTTTTTTTAGAAGTCGTAGAACAGTAGTTTTACTTACATCTGTTTCCCTTGAAATTCTTCTTGAGCCATATGTGGGCGTTTTAAGTTTACCGCTAACTCGTTTTTTTCCATTTAAAACAGATTTGGCTCGATCAGTTTTCGTGTATTCTACATTTCCCGTCTCTTCAAACCGTTGCATATGCCCGCTTCTATGTGGATGTCTTCTATCAGGATACTTTTCGTGATATATCCTTGACGCTAAACAAACAATCCTTGCTCCTAACACATAAATCATATCGATCTTTTTTTGTATATTAAAATTCATCTTTGTGTCTAACAATAGAAACTGTACTTAGTTTTTAAAACAAAACTCAAGTACCAGCATTACTCGAAAATTTAAATTTGTATTTTTGACAGTTTAATTTCATTTATAAAAATAAGGCACACTAGATTTTTGTCACTGGGCCCAACAAACAAATTCAAAGACTGCCAAGAGTTGCTGACTTTTTTGTATTATTTACTGATGAAGCAACATTCCACAAAAATAAAAATTTCGATAGAGATAATTGTATAATTGCTACTGAAAAACCTCATTTTACTCGCACAACTAGTCAAACAAGGTGATCTCTTAACGTAGGCAAAAAGGGAAGAATCTGAAAATATAATATACAGAGCGTTCCATTTAAATTAATCGAGAAAATTTGTATACAGGAATTTTATTTACCCTGTATACCGTTATCAAATAAGTTGAAAGAAAACCACATTAAGTTTTTACCATGCTAACGTGATTTATGCTAACGCATTAAAAAAATACAGGCCATCAATTTACCTCTGATATTTTCGAAAACTAGCCATAAATCATATCTGTATAATCCCAACAAAGCCTATATTGGGTGAAGGGTCAAAAAAGGAGGAATCTGAAAATAAAACAATGTATAGGGTGTTCCATTAAGAAAAAACGTAAGTTTGGTTTGTGGAAAACTTATCATCAACCTGTATAATCCAAAATAATTTTAGGTTGTCGCACTTAGCAGTCCCTACAACTTTCGTATTTTTTTTCTAATTCCCACAATAACCGAGCTATTGGACTTACACAGTCGGACCACTGTACGATATGGAACAATGTTTAAATTTCTTAATATAAACATTTAAGAGACTTCGCATGATTCTTATTATGATAATTATACAGTTTAACGGAACATAAAACAACTTACTTCCAACAATAAGATATACATTGGGAAAGAGGTTTTTCGCTTGCATTAACTGACGAGCATGGCCCTGATGAAACAAATCATAAATGCCATCTGCGTAGACACGAACTGGCCGTGGTGCTTTGCCGCTGCGCGCCATTTCGTATGAGATGCGTTGCGTGTAGTCGCACAATTCTCGGTTGCGATCTGCTGTGGATTCATCACTGAACGGAGCCTCTCTGCAGGTAGACTGAAAAAAAAATCAAATTTTATTATCATTGTTTTACTTTCACCCTAAACTAATTTATCTTTGTTACATTTTTGATCTGGTTTAATTAATAGCAATTAAGAAAAACCCGATACATTTTATTGAATTACATAGTAACAATCAAATAGCCCGACGTCGATTAACTTGGTCAAGGGCAATTATCAAGACTCAACATGGTTGGTTTTGGATGTGTTATCCTGCGATATACTGATATCCCCACGTTGCCAAAACCGCTGATGGAATTTACGAAGCCCGCTCTCTTATACAGGGTGAGATGCTACAACTTAATCGGCATTATATTTAAACCTCTGGTCTTCACAACGATACAAAAAAAATATGGGTTTATGTGAACGCTGTTAGGGGAAAACCGGGGGAGAAGCTAGAAAATTACTTGAAATCACTATTTACCCTGATATATACATTTTAGATAAATTTGTAACTTTTGGTATAGATTTTAAGATATATTTTGAAAATATTTCAATGTTTTAAAAAAGAAAATCGGTGAACACTATAAATAAATAAGTATATGCTTGACTCACCCAATTCTGGATTAATTTATTATTTTTATGCGTTGTAATCGCGGCACATAAAAATTATTTAAAATGTAAAGATAAATCTAAAGTACTGACTAATTACTTCGACTAGAAAAAATAAAAAAAATTATCATTCATTAATGAAAATAAATCTTAATAATTTATCGCGCTATCAGATAAATACACCAGAGATATTTAATTATTTTAATATTCATTAAAAAGCATAAACAGTGTATATTTTATGAATACATATAAATCTCAGTGACACACATTTACAAGCAATGAAAACTGTTTAAATTAAATGAAGTGTTCGAGTTTTTCCATCAAAGTCCATTTACTCACTAGTGCGGAAAATGTTACTTTACACACTAGTGTCATATTAAAATTCAATTTTACGCATTTTAGACAGTCTATAAAATGTCTTTTTTTTTGAGGTATTCTAAAAATCTATTCTGAAATGACAAACATGTTTGTTACGAAAATGTAGGTGTTAGTCATTGTGATTAAATGTTCTCATAGACATAAATTAAAGGTATGAAACGTTTTTGAGATACCAGAGGTTAAAGATAATTTTCAAGTTTTGATTATGTGCTTCTTTTTTAGTTTACACAATAAAACTTCTTGTGATGAATATAAAAAACTATGTATATCAAAATGTTGAGCGACTCAAGATTTAATAAATTATATTATGCGCCGTTTTTTTGTCATTGGTCAATTTTCAAATATAGTGAAATAGAATATTTCATTAGAAGTCCGGGAATAAGGATTTTTCTGTGCGTGCATGACAAAAAAGTTGGTTGTATTTGTATGTGGGAAATGGTTTCACACGATATACGAAATAAGTTGTTTTGAGATCTTCCTTGGTTGTGCGTTTTTTGGGCGTTTTCACAGTCGTCGTGGAAAAAAAAAGCTTTTTTTTTTAAGTTGTACACACGGCATAAATTGAACTTATCAGTCTTTTCTTACTGGCCCCCCAGCCATCGGAGGTGGTTTTCTGCTAGATATATGTCGCAATTAAATTGTAAACAGCAGAATGAAAAAAGAAAATACAGTTCATTCCTTTCCAAATTTAAATTCCCCCAATGGTGCTAATCTCAGCCAATCTGATTTCATTGTTGCATGTGAAAAAATCGGAACATTTAAAAGTGTATACCAATTTTTCACATCTTTTATTAAAGGTATTAACATTTTAGAAATCACTAGACATAAATGACTTCTTCACTACTACAATATATTCGAGGACAAAATAAGAAGGCAGTTGAGTATTAAAGACATGTTTTAATTATCTCAACAATCGTATAAGTATGGGTTTCATTTCAAATAATATTCTAGGAGACATCATTAAACGACTAACCATTGTATTGTACCTAAGGTTTAAAAACCAGAAATGGGGATCCTGGGGTTATTTCTGGCATCTATGTTGCTATTTTGACCACCTTATCTCAATATTTTTTTGAATTGCGTATTACAATTTTTCAGCTGAAAATGTTATATACTTGGCAACATTATTAATTAGGTTGATTTTATAAATATACTGAAATAATAATGACGAAATGTTAGCTTTTATTGTCCTCGTGCACACCGTTAAACATTCTAATAATATATAACGTTTACAAAACAAAAGTTTTAAATTATCTCTTACTACCTAAGTACGACAAAAAATTACTTAGCAATTACTAGCAAACCGAATTAAGTACAAATTTTACAAAATAATTCTTGCATTTCTTAGACAGATTCAGGTACGTAGCCAGATTCGTGGGGTAGGGGGTCCAAGCAGCTAAAGGCGAAAGGGATTGAAACTTACCTTCAACTCAAAAAAATTAGGAAGAAACATGCCTATATCAAAATATTTCTAGAGGGGGTCCAGACCCCTTGGCTACGTACGTGGCTAGACATTTGTTACATTCATTATTGTTACAAATTTTCCAATTACATTACATTTAATGTTATTGGAAAATTTGTAGAATAAGTGAGATAAGAATTAAACATAAATCTATTAGCATTAAGTATCGAAACATCCCTGACTAGTCCACATGTTGAGATAGTAATTTTATTAAATATTTGCTCCAAACGATTTAAAATTACATATTTACATACAAAAATATATAATTTTTGCAAATGCAAACCGGCAAAGCAAGATTTTCTTGTCGATTATGTCACAGAGTACCCTTTTGTGGTCATGATTTCAGGGCTTTTACCCTCATCAGGCAGGCTTGTACCAATCTTAAGAAAGTGTAAAACTCTAGCAAGGACTAGGAGCACCACCTAACGGATTTCAAATGGTAACCCATAGGTAAAATGGCAAAGATATAGCACCAAAATACGTTATATTTTTAACTGACTTCAAAAAAGGAAGAGGTTTTCAATTCGACCTATACGTATTTCTTTCTTTATGTTTGTTTATTAATTTTTTAGGTATCCGCACGATGGTGTATGCATTGCCATTTTACCTATGGGTTAGCAGCCGGAACACCCCGGAGCCCCAAATAGGTTGCGCTAGGTGCTACTAATAGTTCTTGCAACAGTTTTACACTGATTTAAGATTCATTTTCAAGTGTGTGTTCAGTCTTACCAGGTCTAGCAAAACCTGGTGATTGGCGAAAATTTTTCTCAAAAAGACCATTTCTAGGAATTTTTTCTTTAGCAAAATAATAGTCCTTGCAACAGTTTTACACTGATTTAAGATTCATTTTCAAGTGTGTGTTCAGTCTTACCAGGTCTAGCAAAACCTGGTGATTGGCGAAAACTTTTCTCAAAAAGACCATTTCTAGGAATTTTTTCTTTAGCAAAAAAAAACTGTAGATTTTTAATTGATTACACGTACATTTAATTAATCCCGTTGTGTTCCCAAATATGGACATTAATATCAATGCATTAGATAGGGAATTTAGATTATTAAAATGTTCAGATATATTTGTCATTTCTCTAGAAATGATGGAATTTTGGAGACTAAGTCTGTTATACAAAAGAATTATCAAAATTTAGTTAGAAGGGTTTTCAGCTCTTTGACCTGGGAGACCCAATCGTCCGAATTTAATTCATTCATTCATATGAATTCACGAATCAAATGGATGCGGACGAATGGACGAGTAATGAGTAGCAGGCTTTTCTGTTAAACTGTTCTGAATTTCCTGTAACTGGTGTCTTTGTAAAGTACATATACGGACGATATTTATAATAGTTAAAATATCTTATATTTTTTTGTCTAGGTACTTTGTACAAAAGCGGAGTTTTTATTTTAGTAAGAGCAAAGCCTCCTCCAGTAATAAGCCGTGAACTAGGAAATCCGGCAACTTGTCGTTTCGGTCGAAGGATTTCTTTAGGTTAGGTTCCTTTTGATGCTGTTTTTCGTCCATTTTTTGGTTTTCCTACCGCTTTTCGTTTTTCCGAGTTTTTTCCTGACGAAATAGTGTTGCTTTTGATTATACGATTATTATTAGGTAGGTATTGAAACTTTAGCAGTTTTTTGTTCGTGAAACTACACAAAAAGCAAGGTAAGAGAAATACACACTTCTGATGACTTTTACGAATATTTTAATTTTTGTTTCTAGGTGCCAAGACAGTGCTGTGTTTCTGGGTGCAAATCCAATTACCATAGTACACTACTACACTAAAGACAACCTTTTCATTCCCTAATGAAAATGACATTTGGCAATTAAGGCTTCAAGCTATTCATAGAGAAGATTTCACAATTTCCAAAAATTCGGTGGTGTGTTGTAAGTATTCCGATAAGAAGGAAATACAAAGGATTGAAATTATAAAAATAAAGCTGGTATTTTATGTAAACTCCTTTAAAGCGGCCCAAGCAATTAAAAGGAGCAGTATATTGGGTATTTTTGAGAATCAACCAAAATATTTACTACCCTCTTGGCCCCTAAGCGAAGTAAACGAGAAGAAAGAAGACAAGTTGTTTTTAGAAAAAAAAAATGACAAAATTGAGAAATTTCTGAAAAGTTATCTACTTTTAAGTTTTGACAATCTATGCGGAGCCCTGAGAGGTGATTATACTTAGAATTTTATTTGAAGGAGTGGAGTTTTACAATTATGTGTATTTTTTTGTGTATTTTTTTCTCTTAAACATCTCAGTCTGGGGATATTCAAATGACGAAAATGAGAAAGGGATTTCGAATATAATTATTGGTAAAAATGTAGTGGTTCGGGTTTTTTATCGAGAACTGTGAAATAGGTATCAAGAAAAGATTGAAGTTGGATAATAAGTAGTGATAGAAAAATAAATCGAGGGTCTCAAATTGATTCTTTTACCAGTTTCTTCGTTATAAACTCGACGAGTTATTTTAAATTATTATTTAAGTTTATTGGTTTTATCTGGTATATTGCATTTTTTCTTTATTTGCAATGAAATGTTTACATTATTTTGCTCTAAAACTGATTTTTTTGCTAAAACTAAAACATTACGGTGATGGTCAAAAAATCACCTGAAAATGAGCAATAGTCATCTGTTTCAGAAAAGAAGTTATGAGATAATGAGAATTACGAATATTTAGTTCTTAATTGAAAAAAAATTAACTTAATTATTATAGCAGTACTTAAAAAAATCGGCTAAATACTTAAGTATTTAATAAATACTGAATATCTAAAAGTACTTAAATATTTAGATATATTTTAAGTACTTAGGCAACGTACTCGAAACTAAATAGATCATGTACTTAATACTTATACTTACTTTTTGAGATTTTTTTTTGTTTCAGGAGGGACTAATAATGAAAATTTCCCTATTTTCAAAAAGAAAGCAATTTACTTGGCAGCCCTGCATTGGCTGAGTCCGAACCTTTTGGATCTAAAAATACTTAATTATTTAGATATATTTTAAGTACTTAGGCAATGTACTTAAAACTAAATAGATCATATACTTAACACTTATACTTACATTTAGAGATTTTCTTTTTGTTTCAAGAGGGACTAATACTGAAAATTTCCCTAATTTTCAAAAAGAAAGAAATTTACCTGGCAGCCCTGCATTGGCTGAGTCCGAACCTTTTGGATCTGACAGTGGTGATAATTATGTACCAAGTGACTATGAGAGTAGTGATGAAGAACCGGTAAAGAAGAAATCAAGATGGAAGAAGGCTCAATCACAAAAATGCAAGAAGAAATAACTAAACAAAAAAAGGAATTGTGTAAACCATAGGTTAGTAGAAGTACAGTAAAAGCTCCAAAAAGGCCAAAAGATGTTAACTGCCAAACTTGCAAATTTAAATGCTCAGCAAACTTTTCTGAGGAAGAACGTCTGAGGTTATGTTCGAATTATTGGAAATTAAGAGTACACAACACAAAAATCTTCATTTTGTCCTATGTTTCCTCAATGATGCAAAAGTGTCGAAGAATTTGTACTGGTAGTGACACGCAAAAAGACAGGTCTAGAAAATATTACCTTTTAAAAAAATGAATGCAAATTCAGAACAGTTGTGTCTAAGAACACTTTGCATAAGAGGTTAATGATCATGGAATTTTTGTAACTCTAGATAACAGGGACATCGGATACCGTCAAATAAAACGCCACAAGATATGATTGTGAAAGTTAAAAAGCATATTGAAAGTTTACCTACAAAGGATTCGCACTATTGTAGAAGAACATCAAAAAGACAATATTTAGACCCCAGTTTATCAATATCAAAAATGTATGACCTATAAGTCAATAATGTAAAGACGAGAACGAAAAATGCGTTTCATAAAAAACTTTTCGTCGCGTAATTATAACTTTTTTTAAATAAAAAAAGATCTCTGCGAAGTATGTGAAAAGTTTAAAAGGAAATTGATAACAAATGAAGAACACGTAGCTCATATTGCACAACGTGATGAAGCCAACCAACTAAAAGTTGATAAGGTTCGGGCTAATGCTAAAACACTTTTATTAGTGCAACATTCGACCTCCAAAGCGTGTTACAATTCCTTCATCCGATGTTTTCCAGAAGTACTACCCAATGAAGCTTTGCGCATATAATCTAACAATTTTCGAAGCTGCAATACCCAACAACGCATACTGTCATTCCTGAACTGAACTAAATGGACAGGTGAGATTAAGGGTATGGGTATGCCATTATATATACAAGAACTAAGTCTGTTTTCCGATAATTGCAATGGATAGAATCGTAATCAGTTTATTGCCGCTTTATGTTGTATGTTGTACAGAATACGCATTTAGAAGCAGTGTAATATAATTTTTTGGAGAAGGGACACACTTATATAGAGGTCGATTCCATGCATTCGGCTATCGAAACACAAGAAAAATGTTTGCATCTTCACACATAACGATCTGTTAAATTAGCACGCTCTCAATGAAACAAAAACAAAAGAAGGAACCCGCACATTGTTCAAGAAATGAGATTTACGGATTTTGTAGATTTAAAAGCGAAAGACGAAGACGGCAATAAAGTCGAGTGGTTAAAAATAACATGCATGCGATATGAAAAAGATAGTCCAGGACGGGGAAGGCCAATAATTGAAGGAGCGAAAAATCTACAACCCTTGTATGAAAACATATTGCCCATTTCCAAAAAGAAAAAAACAAGTTTAGTTAAACTTGTGGCAATGTGTATAAATCACTGCCCACAGACAAAAAAAGGCAAAATAACAGAGTACCAGAGACCTCATTTTCTGAGTCGGACAGAGACATAGATGTTAATTCATTCATATGGTTTTTCTTTATTTCATTCCATTATTCCCTAAGATATTTTTATAATACGAATGCTTCATTTGCCAAATTTAAAGATTATTTTATACCATAATTTGAATAAATTATTTTGACCAAGTCACAATGTGTATTTTTTTAAAATCGAGAATGACCAAGGCAATGTTTTTTTTCTCAATAGTCTGGTCTTTATTAAAGCTAGATTTAAAAGTTAACTTTTTGCATTTAAAAGTATTTCTTAAACTAACTTAATTTGGACTAAAATACTTTTGTAATTTTAAATGTTTAGTTCTTATTTTCTCAAAATTAAACAAACCTGACTTGGTCACTTTTGGCAGAAAATGGCTTCCGTCGAATTTTCCGAATTCTTTAATATACTGCAGTAATCGGCGTCCTAATTAAAAGTTATCATGGGCAACAATCTAACTTAGCGTTATATAGCGTATACAGGATGTTAAACTTTGCCAAATCTCATATACAATACAGAGGTAAACAGGACAACACAAAATATAGATCCGCATATATATGCGGTGTTTTCAATATAAAGGGTGTTATGTTGTAAACGTTATTCACCCTACCCAAGAAACACTGCGCTTTCGGACATAGAAAACTTTTTTCTTATTTTGGGAAGTTCTTTATGTTAAGAGAGAACTGCACGCAAAAAGTGAAAAACTAGCGACAAGGTCTAGTCAAGTTCAAAGTTAGATGAAAAGGTACCTACGTATTAGAAAAAACTTCCTGCACGTCCGACCTCAAAAAAATGTGTTATGTATAGGCAATTTAAATTATATTTCGTTTAAAAATGGGTTCAAAAGGGTTCACGCGCTGCAGAAATACAAAGACATGAGTACGATATACCATTTCAAATTTTGCAGTTACGTAGACAAAGGATCAATGCAAGGCGATAAAGAGCCATTTTGTGGAAAAAAAATTATATGCGACGGCATTTGCGTCAAAAAGTGGTCGAAAATGGACAAATCTACTTCTATTTTATAATTCTAGATTTGATTTTTTTATAAAAAATCGCATTATCGCCCAACTATACATATTTCCCTATTGAAATCACATTGAAGCTAATACATATCTCTTATAGTTTTAACATAATATTGCAGCGGCGGAAGGCTTGCAAATGATCCATAAAACTGCGTGCAGTTCCCCTTTTGGTATCATCTTAGTTCCCCCTTTTGGTATCATCTTGTTTTCCCCATATATTTTGTATGGAATTTGGGTAAAGTTTAACACACTGTATCTAAAAAACTACTCATAGGATTAGATTATGTCCATGAGAATTTTTGATCAGAACACTGCATTATCTATATTAAAAAATAGAAAAATTCAGAAAAAGCTATTTTCCAGTTAAGTTACTTATACTTCTACTTCGTATAGTTCAGGCGACAGAGGCTTTCTTTGTGCAAAATAATTAATGACACAAAACCTGTGAAAAGAGATGGTCTATGTTTTCTTTTCTGCTAATGTCTAAAAAGCTTAATATATTTTTCAAGACTAGAGATAGCCAGAAGAACATGCATGCAGTTTTGTTTATCTATTTGACGTTTATGATCAAATTTCTGAACATAAAAGAATATACTTTATCTAATGTTAGAATACTACTTTGACTTTTAATAGCCATCTACTATGACAGGTCCACGCAAGGCTAATAAATGCGCGATTGCAATTATATTGCAATATTATAAAAAATAAAAACTATTTCACACACTTCCATTGGAAGTGTTTGCGATCATAGGAAAAATACTATTTTTCGTGTTTTTCGTAAAAGGGAAGTATAATAAAAAAAAGCATCCTCCGAGATTTTTTCAGATCTTTACGTTTCGGAGTCCCTTGATGTCGAAAAACATGTTTCCTCAATTCCGTCGGTCTGATGCCTGTCTGTTCTTGGCATAGCAAAAAAACTACATACCCGATTGACTTCAAATTTTAGTCAAAAATAAGTGTCATATGGGGATGACCTGGCAGCATTTTGGTAAAAATCCAATATGGTGAAATAAAATGTCGGCCTAGTGAAATGTTAAAAAATGTATTACTAAAAAAACTACTTATCCAATTTATCTTAAAAATTAACAAAAATGGGTATTATGTTCAACTGGTAAAATTTTGGTATGAATCCAAGATGGCGGGGCAAAATGGCGGCTTTATAAAATATTTAAAAATTTACCCTGAAAAAAACTACTTAATAGATTGATTTCAAATTGTGTGCCATAACCGTGGTATAGAGATGAAATAGTAAAATTGTAGTACGAATTCAAGATGGCGGCCAAATAAAATGATTTTATCAAAATTAATTAAAAAATCACCCTCTCTGGTTTTACATATCTTCACGTTTTAGCGTTCTTAGATGCCAAAAAATATGTTCTATGAATTCCGCCTGTCGGGTTGTCTGCCTGTCTGTCAGTTCGCGGCATAGCTTAAAAACTGGTTACCAGATTGACTTCAAATTTAAGTCATAAATTAGAGGTCATATGGGGAAGATCTGGTAACAATTTGGTAAAATCCCATATGCCATAACAAGATGGCAACCTAGTGAAACGTTAAAAAATTATTACTAAAAAAACTAATTCTCGAAAAATACCTCAAATTTTGCACAAAAAAAGAAATTTTGGTATGAATCCAAGATAGCAAAACAAAATTGCGGCCTAATAAAATATTTAAAAAATCAGCATCAAAAAACTACTTATTAGATAGTAACTATTAAATTGATTTTACATTTTGCAGAAAAATTAAATGTGATATAGGGATAAATTTGTACGGATTCAACATGACGTAACAAAATGGTGGTGCGTGTCAAAGTAAAAGCTACTTATCGAATTTATTTTAAATTATGTGCAATAATCAAGTGGCGTAGGTAGAAACTGGTAAAATATTGGTAGGAATCCAATATAATAGAACAAAATGGCGCCCAATAAAAATATTTGCAAAGATAGTATATTTATGTGTTAATAAATAACTATGTACTAAACTAAATTGGGTCACATTTCACTATTTTTAATAAAAGGAAAGATTCATAACGAGGGAAGTTCTGAGTAAAGGAAATTTACGGATTTTTTGTTTCTTTTTACCATCTTTATTAGGATTAAGAAAGAACATTGCTTTAGGATTGATAATTTTAAGAACGCCATTATTAACTTGCGTATTAGAGCCATTTTCTTTCATATTCAATAAAGATGGCAAAAAGAAACAAAAAATTATAAAGACAGGTGTTTACGAGAAATTGGCCCTTTCAACTTGAAAAAATGATGCTGAATAAGAATCAAACATCAACATTTCCATAAAAAATAGCTATTATTTTTTCCATACATAACACCAAAATTTGAAACTACGCTGTTAATTTATTCCTGCGATACAAGGGCATACTTATGAGAAGTGAATAGTACTGCATATTGGAAGTGTTTGTAAAAAATATTACTTACTATTGATTTCCATCGGGTATCGGCTGCAACAAAGGTGGTATTATATTGTAACATTTCGAGTCCCTATCTAAACTACTTGAAACTTATGTTGTTACTTTTTTTTGACACGTGAATGTCAAACTGTTTACTACACTGTTTAGTATACTAGTCCATTAAGAAACTCACCCCGAAAAAAATAGTGTACCTACGTCAAATCCGTGTCCTGTGGAACTAGTACGTACTTTAATATACTAATAATATTATTATAAGCAAGTTCTCACTAACAATTTTCAAGTTATGCACATGTAAAAAGTGCGTTTACCTTTTCAAAAAAATAAAAAAATAAGAGGAGCGTTCGATGCGATTAAATAAAGAAAACCGAATATCGATTATAAGTTACGTAACCACTCTCTTCCCACTTCTAGGTAAATAGACTTAGTCTTTAAGAAAATTAAATGTGAATATTTAAAAATGACTCATTTTATACATAATCACTATTAATTTTCTCAAAAACTAAGTCTATTATCAAACAAACTTCTAAAAGCTTTTTGACTTTTATTTGAAGACTCTGTGATTTATAAAACTTTCCTTCCTCCTTTTGCTATTTGCTAAACTTACTAACCAATCGTGCATAACATAAAGCCATCCGCTTTTGAATGCTTTTTACCCTAGGCTCAGGCATATTTAGAGGAACAACCACTTTCACAACTGCCAATCACCAAATATGAATGCTTTAATTTAAGACGTGTATTATTTTAATATTTTTATTAGTCCACAGTTTTTGTGAGCAGTGCACTATTTTATGTTTAAAACAATGGACTTCAAAATATTATTATTACTATTGTTAGGTAGCAAACCGCACATTACCGTGGTAACAGCACGAATTAACGATTTAAACTAAATCATATTAATATTAGTTTTAAAACTAATCCAAATAACTAATTTCACGCGTCATTAAAAAAACAAATGGTGTTGTAAAACAATAGTAAGTGATTTTTTATTTGGGGCAATAATGTTAAATTATTTAAAGCACTCATACAAAACCCACTATACCGTTCCTAGTGATAAATGTGGCGTTTATGATTTTTATTTAAAATACTAGGTAAGTATGATGGAAGTAACAGAGCACAAATATGTATATGTAAACGATGATGTCAACATCATCGTAATGACAATAATTAATAACATAATCAATATAAGGAATTATGAATCATTTTATTTACAATCAACAGAAGCTAATTAGCTTTAAAATTAATATTATTATCTGGTATTTATTGGTTTTATAGGTTTTAATTTTAGTTATTATTACAAAATTAGTAATTTGCAACAAATATCTTTATTTTAATATGGTTATCTCAATAAAAATGAAACCCAAAAAAACAGCATCTCATAGCTACTATTAAAAAAACTGATACATTTTCTTTACCCAGAATTTCCCTCTTTATGAATATTTTCTTTTATTTGGAATAGTGAAGTGTGACCCAATATAGGTCCGCATATAGTCATAAATACATATATTAGTATCTTTTCAAATATTTTTATTGGTCGCCAATTTGTTCCACCATATTGGATTGGTGCCAATATTTTACCAGTTTCTACCTATGTCACACTTGATTTCTGGGTAAAATTTAAAATAAATTGAATGAGTAGTTTTTGCAATGATTTTTTTAAGACCGCCATGGTGAATTTGTACCAGTTTATCCCTATATCACTTTTAGTTTTTCAGCAAAATTTAATTGAATAAAACGATATTTTACGTTTATTTTTTAAACGTTTTATTTGGACGCAATTTTGAGTTTGTACTACAATTTTAGCATTTTATCTCTTTGCCACACTTAATGTTTATACAAAGTTTGAAATTAATCTCATAAGTAGTTTTTCAGAGTGATTTTATTAAACGTTTTATTAAGCTCTCATTTTGTTTTGTTTTCATGGATTCGTATCAAAATGTTACCAATTCATTCCTATGTAACACTTAGATAAATTACCATTTCATTTCTATATATCACAATTGATTCTTGCACAAAATATAAAATCAATCTATTAAGTAGATTTTTCAAGCTGAATTTTTAGCTATTCCATTATGCCGCCATTTTGTTTCGTTATATTGGATTCGTATCAAAATTTTACCAGTTGTTGTTTCCTACATGACTTTTGTGCAATATTTGAGGTAAATTGGATAAATAGTTTTTTAGCAATATTTTTTTTTTACATTTGACCACGTCGCCATTTTGTTTCGCCAGTGGCGTACACAGCAGGGTTCCGTAAAACCATAGCCCACTGTGCGTGCCAAAGGGCCCACAAGAATTTGCCATTATGAAATTTTAAAAATCATTTATAACACCACACCATTAAATTCATATTTAATATGTGATAAATTCTTAAAAAAAATTTAAACATGAATTCCAAAAACTATACATATAAATCTGGTTCGCAAAACAGAAATTGATAAAAAGAAAGACAAATTACCAAAAATATATCACTGTTGAAATCATTAAGTAGTCCTGCTTCAGAATGGTAATACAGGTATTGAGTTTACGATTGGTAAGTTAAGTTTAATAAAAAAATACATAGTGTTTTATTAGCTTTATTCATCTATATTATGAAGGTAATATAGGTAAATTGTATGTATGTCTGGTTTAAATCTTGTAACGGAATTTTTGACTAACTCCCACTTAATCGATTACTTTAAACTTGGCATGCGTATAAAGTTCGTCTTGCAATAAAATTTGACACTTTTGCATATAAAAAATTCGGATTGGCGGGTCTAATATGGCGGACATATATTGATAGTTATGGTCCGATTCGATTGAAAATCGGCATCTGGGGGTATTTATGAGTGCAAATTATCTCTTTTAAGTCAATATTTAAAAATTCAAAATATCGGACGAATTTTGTCATTTCTGCAGATTTGATTGAAAATCGGTATCTGGAGGTGTTTAAGAGTAGTTACAATTTCTAAATCTTTAGTCAACCTTTTAAAATGGACCAAATAATACAAATAAATATTATCTTTCCTTTTTTATGTTTCAATCAAACTTAAAAACTTTGGGGAAATTTTAAATTGAATTGATTCTCGAAAAATGACAACAAAAGAAATTTTCTGAGAAACAATAGTAAAAAAGTTTCCCATATATGGAGCACAAATGCCCGTCAGTGAATCTAAGCTCTGCAAGCAACTGCTGAAAGGTCGTTTTCAAAAATACTTTTTACTCAACAACATGGAACAAGACAGGTTGTCACCCCTTTCGATGTTATCTACTGAAAATAGCCCACCGAAGTAACAAACTTATCAAAAATAATTAGAATATTTTGCAAGTTGAAAATCATGCAAAAGAAGTTTTTAAAACTTATTTCAGCAGTACTGATTATTTATTAAATCTTAATTTTAATAAAACAAACCGATGAATTGATTTTTTTTGTTATACATGGATACGTAGTGGCTCTAGAAGAAATCTAGAAAAGCTAATCGACTTAAAAATTATAAATCAAATTCTAACCCCCTCCAGTATTGGGGTCTAAATTTAATTTTCGAACCAGGGCCCCAAACCGTGTTGGTATGCCGCTGTGTTTCGCTATATTGGATTTTTAACAAAATGTTAGCAAGTCATTCCCATGTAACGCTTAATTTTTTACCAACATTTGAAGTCAGTCCCTTTTACGAGAAAAGTAATAAGTATTTTATTCCTGTGTCGAAAATAAGAAAGTATTTGGCTTGGTGTTGCCAGTAACGCTACTGGCACACAGATTCAGGTCTACTTGATTAGAAATACAATACAAAAACGCCTTTACCTACAACTTCCCTTGTATATAATTCAACTACTTACAATGCACAATTATATATACATATAATTATTTGGTATAAACTTCATACAAATCCTGTAAATTGTAATATTTAAAATTTTTATTATTAATATTATTATTATTATTTATTTATTTTTCACAACATTTACGCGGTCTACAATAAATAAATTATGTTATTTATTATTTCCCTTCATAGAAAGAAGATTTTATTATAGGAATCGGAATTTTGCCGAATATTTAAATAGTTTTATTAGGCCGCTTTTATTTCATCATTTTGTTCCGTCATTAAGGATTCATAGAAAAATTTTACCAATGTATTCCTATGTCACACTTTATTTATGCCTAAATTTTGAAGTCCATTCAATAAGCAGTTTCTTAGTATTTTTTTACATTTTTTACGATTTTCATCCCCTGTGATCCTTCATTTTTGACCAAAATTTGAAGTCAATAGATAAGTAGTTTTTGAGCTACAGACGCGTACAGACAGACTAACGGAAATGGGAGAACATGTTTTTCGGGGTCCAAGCACCCTAAAACGCGAACATCTGCAAACATCTCGGAGTAATTATGCTTTAAAGAGATAAAAATCATTGCCGAGTAAAACTGATCTCTAAACGAATTTAATCAGCATGTGCGGAGTTCGTGCATTTCGATCTTTCGATAAATCTGAACTATACTGTATACTACACAATACAATACTAAAATTAAGACTCAATCGTCATCTGTCTTTGTTGCTACCTTTTAAGCTTGATTATTATATCTCTATAAAAAAACTATTAATCATTAATAGAAATGTCAATCTGGATATCTAAAAGTTTATTTACGAAAACTTTTACATGCTAAGATCCCAGTCACCCCAGATCTACATCGTATATCAAGCCTAGTTTCTGTAGGTGGGTACTATAGTAGGTTTTAAAAATGACAGGTAACAGAAGAGATGTAAACTACCTTAAAGTTTCAAAAGTAGTTTTTAGATATGTCCTACAGTATTATCGAGCTGTTGCCAGACGCTTTAAAGCTAAGGAAATAATCACTGCAACTACATCATAGCAACAAGGCTAAAGAACTCTGCCCTTATCTTATGGGAGTTCGATGTACCGTCAAATTTCATGAAATTTTGATGATATAGATCTCGACCTTCCGATTAAAATCTTTATGGGCTGAACTCAGTCCCATGACAAGTTTTTTACCCAATTTACCCAAATTCATATGAAAAACATGGGGAAACCGAGATGACACCATTTGTTAAATGTTGAAAAAATTACTTTTTTTGACATATTTAAGGTATAGTACTTCCCAAAATAAGAAAAAAGTTTTATATAAAGATAGGTCCGCAAATACATTGTTTACGATATACAGAATGTTACATTATACATGCTATTTGCCCTATACATACCTAGAAAATCAAGAGTTTTTACACTCATGTTTATATAAAACTTTTTTCTTATTGTGGATAGTACTATTCGTTAAATATGTTGAAAAAAGTAATTGGTGTTATGTGGTTTAACCTCGTGTATTTTATGAAGGATTTGGGTAAAGTTTAACACCCTGTATCTCTCAAACTATGCCCATGAAGGAGGTCGAGATCTATAGAATACTAAAATTTCATATTATTTGACGGTTCAGCAAAATCCCATAAAATGTGGGCGGGGTCCTTTAGCCTTGATACTATAACTTAGTAGCACCGATTATTTATTAATTATTTATGCTATTGTTTTATTAGATATGTAGATATGTATATAATACACAGGACATCTTAACAAAAATAAGGTTACCTTTAAATAAGAAATTTTTTTTTTGATGTTTAGGTCTATATTATACTTTCGGGGGATCCGTCCAGAGATTTCCGCGTAACACAACGCCCGGGGCAGACGGTGTTGGCCTAGCAGAACGTTCAGAGTTGCCAATTCGCAACATACTGTATTCGAGCTGCTGGTTAAATTCTTTATAGATAAGCATAATTTTTGCAATGCATTTCTAGTACAATAAATATCGATATAATGGTAAAATGGAATTGTTTTGCAGAAACTTGTGAACACGTTGCTGTAGCGGGTAGCCTGTAGTTACAACCTCCGAGACGTCGTGATCGTGTTGGCAAACAATTTTCTTCTGCGAATAAAGTTTTAAGTACCTACTTTTCCTTCAGTGCTGATTAATTATCCGAAAATGCCTCTTGAAATCAATGGCAAGGCGTTTGAAAGTAAATCCAAATTGTTACAGAATTAGAAAATAGTACACAATAGGTATTAATATCTTAAAAAGAAATTTTCTTCTTTCTGATACTTATGTAGGTGCAAATATTTCTGCGTTTTTTAGCTATATACAGAGTGGTCAAAGAAGTTTGATCGGTATAGAAAACTTTTTTATTTGTAATTTATCAGAAAATTTGATTCTTCATAAAAGTTGGTGCATGATCAAGAATTTAATTTCCGTTTATCAAAATTTGGGAGTAGCGTTCAGACCAGCAGCAAATTAAGAAAAAGCCATTCTTGATGAAGCATAAAATACGTACCCGTATTTTGTGACGTACAAATAAAGTTTATATGAAAAATTTATTTAATTTTTTTAGCTTTGCTCAGATACTGAATTTGGTTGACATATGAATAATTTGATTATTTTTTTGAATTTCGGCTCTTATTTCTCAGAATCTAAATATGGAAATTTTGAATAATATTAGTTTTTGGGGCCCTAGTTTAACTATTTATTATAATGTTGAGAACATAAGAATTTTTGGCCTAAAAAATTAACCTTTATCGAAAAAATGAAAACATTTGGGCTGAATGTCGATCAATAAATGTTTAGAGAACTAAACGATATAATGTTTTGAAATGACTTCATTAGCGCTATCTCCTTAAAAAAATTGTTTAAAATGACCAAGTTGTAATTCCAAATTTACAATAACAATTTTCAGATAATCTATTCTTTAGGACGAGTCAAATGTGTAAACAAGTAATAATATTTTTGTAGTAGGCCCTAAAAATAACGAGGGTAGACGATTTTTTTGTTAATGGCTTTCCAAAATAATAACCTTAAAATCAATCTATAGATTTTTCGAAACCGCACTCTTAAGGGGTGAAATTTCTTTTTATTTTTTTAAATTAAACGATATTCTTTCATCAATGACTTTTAAAATAAACTATCCCTGAAATCGTTTTACGTAAGAGTGTGAGCAAATTTGATAATAAAACAATTATTTATATCGATGCGGCATGATATTCATAGTTCGCAGTAGTATCTGTAAAACAGAGACAGATCGCCCATAATTTGATGATGCTCTAGTGAGTCAAGCTTTCTTGTGATGTTTGGATCATCATCAGGCGAATAGTTCATAGTTCAGAGTCCAAATCCCTGCGAAGTGTAAAGAATATACAAGTTGGCAGAAAACGTGGGTATTTGGACATAATTTCTGAGATAGCAAACATTATGTCTTAGGGCGTTAAACTGGACACGGTTATTTGCTCTCCATTCTACGATTTTATGGAGGTCCTCGGTTAGGAATTGTCATTACTCTATATCAACCATTTCAGTCTTGGAAATTTTATGTTGGAAAGGAGTATACTATCGTCAGCATAGCTGGGAATAGGATTGCTGGTAGAAGAAAGCAGATCATTGATGTGCAAGAGGAATTATGTAGGTGCCAAGACTGAACCCTGTGATGATTTTATGAAAATCAGATGAATGTTTGATGAAGATGAACTGTCAATCCACCTGCAAAGTTTAAAAGACCATAGACATGAAGTTTGTTAAGAGTGCGTCCAGCCAGACTTGATCGAATGCTTTGGATATGTCTAGAGCAATAATTAGAGCTTCTCCATGGAATTCGACGTGTAGTTGTGAGTTATGAAAATAAAAAGATCTGCTGTGGAGCTTTGGTGGCGGAAACCATATTGCTTGTCATGAATAAGTTTATACTCTTAAGGTACCTAATTTTAGATATCGACATCCAGCCCACATATTTTTATTGTTTCCTTAAAAGTTGACAAACATTCTTACCTCTTCAGCAACGTTATAATAAATAGTTAAACTAGGACCCAAATCTGATATTATTCAAAAATTCTGTATTTACTTACACACGAAGAAATTTAAGAAAATAATAAAATTACTCATATGTTAACCTAATTCAGTCTCTGAACAAACCAATTTTCGCACGCTTAAAAAAATCAAAAGTGTTGCAAATCGACAAATGATTTGATCACCTAATGACAATCTTTAAATTTGCAACCTTATTGAAAAATAAGGGCATTTAATCTTAATCAATTAAGGCTTTTTCATAATTTGTCGTTGGTTGGGATGCCACTGTTAGAATTTGATAAATGAAAATTAAGTTCTAGGTCATACTCATGCACCAACTTTTATGACCAGTATAATTTTTTGATAATTACAAATAAAAAAACTTTTCCATACCAATAATTTCTAATAAAACATAAAATTTGTATAAACTTAGTATTTTATTATATTTTTCGTTAGGTATTTACTCATTCGGCCATTTTAATATATTAAAAATTTAACTATAATATTAAAAGTTTCAAAAATGCGATAGAATGAAATATACACCTACACGATTACAAATCTCAATTTGGAACCTTTTTCAATAAACGCAACGTATTGAAATTTATTATTTTAATGTTATTTCGCTTTATTACCCAAACATAATTTATAATATTGTGGAAAATAATATTTTAAATCACGTATTGTATTTGCAACCAATAAAAACATATGGAAAGTTGTTTATTATGAAAATGTCCTGCAAACGTAGAATACGCATTTTACGGCGGTTTATAATAGTCGAGAAAATTTGCAACCTCCTATGTTGAACGGAAAATACATGAGTTTACCACTTAATGCACAAAAATGTCATTTTGACATACTTATCGTTATAAAAACACACACATTTGCATTCAAATTCCAAGATGAAAATTCCTTTGACATTTTTTCTGATTCTCAAAAATAATGGAGTAATTAATTACTGGAAAACCATTATTACGCTAATTACTTAACATACCCGAATGCCTTGCGACTATATATTCGATCAATGGCCATGAAATAATGTTATTTTTCAATGATTTTGAGAATTGTACTTCAATTTTAAAAATGTGCAAATATATGCCTGCGGGAAAACTGAGAACCCGCAATTAGATGTAATGTTCGTCCAAAATAACGAAAACTAATTTTTTTTATTGGATATGGATATTTAGAACTATGTGTGCAAAATTGTATAAAATTAGGTGAAACGATTAGCGTAAAAATATTTAAATTTCGTGACAGACGGGTGGAAATGCAAATTATGGAAACCCCATAACTTTCTCCAGGAGAGTGTACAAAATGAGAAAATAGGTGCGCAAAATTGTACAAAAGTAGGTAAACGAGTAGGGGGGGGGGGGAACTTGACCGACCCCAGTTTCGAAGTACTACGGTTTTCGATATTCCGATAGATGGAAATGCGGTCACTATCGATTATTGATGAAAAATGTTGTCAGTTTCGAAGTACTCGGTTTATATAAGTTCCTGCGGTAAAGATAAAAATTAACAAATTATTGCACAAATTAAATTTTTATGTTTGGAAATGGAAATTTCATATTCATATAAATATATATTTGCACATTTTTTAAAAATATTTCTATGTAGATTTTCATATTGCTTGTATATTTCTCTATATTTTTCATTTTCTGAATTTTTCGTATATTTTTTGGATTATTTGTCAAGTACACCAGTCGTTTGAGTCTGGCTTTAGGGATTTTAACGTATATTTTTAGCAGGCTTTTATTAGCTTTACTTGTGTGCAATTAAAGGCGGGATCAAACGACTAGCGTACTTGACAAATAACAGTCACTTTTGAAAACTTGTCATGTCGTGTGCATGGTCTACTTGTACAAATATTCGGCACTTGTGTAAGGCCGACCTAAACGACTGTTGTACTTGACAAATAATCGTCGCTTGTGAACTTGTCATGTCCTGTGCATGGTCTACTTGTACAAATATTCGGCACTTGTTTATTTGCCAACGGTTGCCGGTAAATACGGCAAAAGTCAAAGCAACCTCGTGTCGTTGGCAAGTCCACATTAAAGGGTACTGTGTAAATGCGTTTAAATGTTTGTCGAATATAAAAGTAGTGTGATCCACAATCATTGATCACACTTGGATACTTGCCAAATGCCCAATTATTTGTGTATTTGTCAAATACGCCCGTCGTTTGAGTCTGCCTTTATTTGCCATCGGTTGTCAGTAAATATGGCACAATTCAAAGTCTCTTTATGTCACTGGTAAGTCCACACAAAAGGGTGATGTGTGAATGTGTTCAAATGTTTGTCGAATATACAAGTAGTTGTCGACATACTCTAATACTTGCGAAATGTACAATTATTTATATATTTATCAAATACGCCAGTCATTTGAGCCCGCCTTAATTATATATGCAAACCAATCTAGGAAATTGATTTTAACCTACTTCTAGCTGTATCGATTTAAAATTTTGCATTTACGTAATTTTGATGCCAATACAGTACTTTGGTAACACTGAGCTGATCAGATCAGTACCAAATGATACTGATCAATTTTAATTCACTTCTAATTGTCATATCGAGTAGAGGGGATTGGGGCGTTAGTCTCGCTCCCCCCACCACTTTTTTCATTGGTCTCCCACTTCCCGCGCCTGTCCCTGCCACGCCTACTTGACTGCTTGATTCTGATTGGTCTTCCCCACTCTTACGTGTGCATCCGGAGGGAGATGTTTTATTTAAGTGTTAGCAGCGAACAGAGCAATTCATTCTTACTGTAGTATCAGTATTTTTAAAAGTAACGAAGTTAAAAAATTTATGTTAATTAAAATGAGTTGTCGCCACGTTGTTTTGCAAGAATCTAGTGATCTACATTTTGAGCAATTGGAAAAAATGTCTTCAATGTACGAAGATGAAATACTATATTTCACGGTTGGAGGAAGAAACATTTCCGACGGTAAACAAGCATGGTTAGCCGATTTAGATTAGAACAATTTTGAAGAGGTTCAAGACGATAGTGAAGATGAGGGGATACATAATTTCTTTGATGCCGGTTGTGGTGGAAAAGGTCTTGTAAATATTAAAAAAATAAGTGCTAGTGATGCTGTTGAACCAAGTTATCTACGCCGCGAAGTTTGTGTCTTTCAAGATTATGCCGTCATAATGTCTTCGTTTGGTGGTGCTTATAATTTGTGCTTACGATGCTATTATTTGCACGCATTAGAAGCACCCCTTGGCAAACACAGTTTTGTGTCTGCACATTACAAAAGAGCAATGGAATGTTGTGAAAAAGACTTGCGCTGTACATTGTGCAATGAGAATCTTTTTCATTTCAGTGCCCCTGAAACTTGTAAAGTGTGTAATAAAACTGAAGTGAAAAAAATTGAAAACCATTTAGTGGACAAAAGTAATTTTGAATCAAGTTAAGCAAAAAAAGATTCAATACATTTTGAAAAGGATAGAATGATGGGATTATGGTGAAGGACTTGTAAATATATGCAATAACAAAAAAGTACCTAGTTTTTTTTTCTACGCACTATAAAAAATCAGTAGAATATGCAGTGAAGTGTAAAAAAAATTAATTAAAAACCATTTAGTGGACAAAAGTTATTTTAAAAATAAAATTGCAGAATAACCTTTAAAATTAATAGTAGGAGACTAATCATGGTCGAGTGCTATTCAGAACTATTCGTGGACATTCAAGGTTATAATTGTTTATTTGGCTTGGTCTCAAAGCAGCTTGCTATCTACGATGGTCTAATTTTCTTTTTAAGTCACCATTTAAAAGAACCATGTTATCTGCCAAGGATCAAGAAATAGTTGATTGGTCTGAAGAATATCATGGGTTGGAATGGGACGTTGGATATATAGAATTAAATGAAATAGAAGAAATCCTCAAGAATATTGTCAAGATATATACTAATCCGAAGATCTATGTCAAAGGCATTAAAAAGAGAAACTTTTTAAGAAAAATTTTCACCCCAGAGCTGATCATAAGCATTCCAGTCAACGAGGAACCGAAACTAAGCAAATTTAAGAATGTTATTTTCATAAAAATTTAAGTCCTGGGCATTGTGCCTTGGCTAATGTAAAAATATTATATAATTATAAAAATTGTTATAAAACTTGTTAAATAAAAAAAAATTAGATGTAGATTTATCACAAGACAATTTAATTATTAATAAAATATAACAAAATATAATTAATTTTTGTTTAAACACATAATAAAGAATATTATTATCATACATAATTTTTTTTAGCCCCACACACTTCCATATTTGATATGCTCCTTAGTACGTTTTATTACCAACTAAATGCGGACGCAAAAACAGAAACAAAATAAAATTTAAGAATATATATTATACATCGAATTAATATTACTAAAAAATATATTTAAAATTACCTTTTGCACTTTGTATTGTATTATAATGGTAATTTACATTTAACACTATAAATTATAATAGTATTCTGCTCCTAAAACTAAAAATTATAATAGTCTTCTGCTCCTAAAATTAAAAATTATATTTATAATTGAACGGTCTTTTGCACAACCTTTTGGGTTGTTTTCTCTTGGCACACATTGGGATTGACACTAACGGCACAATATCAATTTGAATAGGTCCATTGCTTACCTTTATACCAAATAAAAGTTCTAAATCGTGCAGAAGTCTTAGCACGACCTCATCCACACTTTCTGACCATTCTGATGAAGCTGATGCTGGGGGTGATGTTCCTGTTTGTGTAAGCTCTGGTGACATCAACTGCTGTTTTCGATGTGGAGTCATGGATACTCCGGCTGAAGTTGTTTCTAGTACCTCTGGTAAACACCACTTTTTGGGGGCAATGGTATTTCGGCAGATGTTCCTGGTTCCTCCTGTGAACACCACATTTTGGGTGATATTGGTACTTCTACTGAAGTTGTTAGCTCGTCCGGTACACACCACATTTTTGGGGACATTGGCACTTCAACTGAAGTTGTTAGTTCGTCCGGTACACACCACATTTCGGGAGACATTGGTATTATGGCAGAAGCTGTTCCTGGTTCCTCCGGTAACCACCACATTTTGGGGGATATTAGTACTTTTACTGAAGTTGTTGGTTTCTTCGGTATACACCACATTTTTTCGGATATTGGTACTTCAACTGAAGTTGATAGTTCGTTTGGCACACACGACATTTTGATACAAAACAATCTAGACTGAATCAAATGACAAAGACTGAATATTGCAGTAGAATCACGAAAATATAAAGCACAAAAGAGACACTCCCAAAACGTACAAGTAACCTCCTGTCACTTACCAACCAAGAACCACTCCCAAAATTGGAAAAAAAAAATCTAGTTGCAAAAAAAAAAAAATTGACACCAGTTGACCTTGGTACCACGCTGTACCAGCCACCAACCTTGCCAGTGGGCGTGACTTAACAAGAAGTGGTTTTAAGCTGCTTTCGAGTTTACATGTACCGTCAGTTGAAAGTCGTATTTATTGTACGCCAGTTTCTATCGTGATTCTCAGTGTCTGCGGTGAATTCTCTTGTGTAATTGTGTTTTCGTGCCTTTTAGACTGCAAATCCTTAGTTATCCTACTCCTAAATTTTATGTTTTGAGTGTTGAAAATGTATCCTACATTGTGTGATCTAGTTTACAGCTTTCTTTCGTTTTGTGTTTTTTGCAGGTTTGATTTTTATTTTTTACCAGTATGAATTCTCTAACTGACTTTGATTTTACCTTATTTGATTCGGAAGAGACTTGCCCAGTCCATGATTTAATAGATTGTCATTTGTGTCAATTAAAACCGGACGCGTTAGAAAAATATTTTAATGCGAAGATGGATAATACTCAATCAGAAATTGGTGGTATCGATGACGCTACAATTATAAACAATTTAGGTACAATTTTTAATAATCAAAATAATGCAGTTCACCCTGAACTGATTTCAACAATACATTTTGAAGAAATAGCGAGCTTTGGGGAATTTAATTCAGATATTAATCCAGTCAATGAATCATTAGACAGTCTTAGAGAGCCCTCCTCAAAATATTTCACTGTTGATGAGGAGGAAATTAATTTAGAAAATCAAAAGTTTGAAATGTTAGTCAATGATGTTTATTCGAGCCAGGGAGTTGAGGGGAAACAGGGAGAAAATGAATTTCAGGGAGTTGAGGGGGAAAATGAATTTCAGGTAGAGCAAAATGTCTGCTCACCAATTTCTGTATCGTCGTCAGAAGATTCAACAGAGGCCGTTATTGAGGTTAAAAAAATTAGGGAGGAATACCAACCAGCTCCTAAATTACATTTCCACCAAAAATCAATAGTGGTGTTCGACCAAACCTGTAACGAAATTGTAGTGGATGTTGAGGTGTACAATGTTGTTCAAAATTGCAACCATAGTCCACCGAAACCTCACCTCAATTCCTGTGAAATTGTCGAATATAAAGAAGTTCAGAACAAACGAAAACGTTCTGCTTCTGAATCTTCTGACGACGAAACAAATGTAATGAAAAAAATCAAAACCGATGATATCGAAAAATCAGGGGCCGTTGTTACAACCCAACCCAGCAATTCATTAAAAACTCCCTACAGAAGTGAATTAAACAAATTTTTAGATTCAAAACCAAAGCAAAATTTATCAAAATCAGAACAAAGACGTGGTTGTGCGACGTTCAAATCAATGGTAAACAACTATTTCAATTTGAATGAATGTAAAAATTTGAGTAATTTTACTTGCTCAACTGTTAAAAAAATAATTCACAGACAGGGTGAGCTTCTTTTAAATTTAGGTAATATTTTTACGAAAAATCCCTGCTTTGATGGTAAATCTTAGTGGTAAATATATGTAAAAATGTTTTAAAAGTTAAAAAAAAAATACAAGACACGTAAGCGCAAACTTTTAAATTTAAATCCACTATTCCTTATTTAAAGAGAAACTAAACCTATAAATATCCAGTTCAAAATGACCCTTCTCTGCACACTCTGTCTAAAAGAATTTACACAGAGACGAAATGCCATAAGACACATTAAAGAATCATGTTTAAAAAGAGACACAAATCATAATCCGGGTGAGTATTTAATCGATAGTAAGTATATTTACATTATTTACTAAGAATTAGGATATATTAAAATATAAGAAAAATAATAAAAATTTTTTTGTGTTATTTCAATGATCTTTTTTGCTTGACTTAGTAAGCGCCCAGGGGCAGGGCAGGTGGTCAGTCCCCTCCCCCACCTTGCTACGCCGCTCATTATGTTATATTGCATATAAATTATTATAGTGAATTAAAAAAAAATTATTTTTTTTCAGTTGGTGAAAAATTCTTCAGGAATAATGCAACTCGCCATTGCGAAGACTGTAAAGCTGATATTAACTTTAATGCTTGGAACTCTCATCTAAGAACAAATGTCCACAAAAGCAAGAGTACTACTAAATATGGAAATGGAATAGACCTTATTAGAAGTGCTTTTAAGTCTCGAATTGCTGCATACAAGGTTTACTCACCCAAAATGCATGTCAACCTTAAAAAGTTTCAGCAAGAAATTTCCGAGAAAGTCGTAACATTAATTCGCCAGCAACAGCAATTATATAGATGCGTTAAGATAAATGCAGAATTATTTGGTATCTACTACTCGCCAGTTTTGAAGTCTACATCCGTTAAATCATTCAACACAGCCTTCCATAACGTGACTGAGACGACTGATTTAAATAATCTCTATGACGAACTATTCAAAATTCTAACAACCAAGGCAGACGAACTACCTGAACGAGATTCTGGTAAGTTAATAATTACTTGCAAACATTTTAACATTTCAAACGCTATTGCTTCAATTTATATTTATTTAGAACAGTCTCTCTTAATAAATACTAATTATTTCTTCTTTAAATTACAGGTTGGATTTTACAACAAATTTTCCATTTAGAAGTAAACATCAACAAGTACAATCCTTTATGTGGCGACTCTTATATTCCAATTCCAGAGTTCCGAGGTAGTTTGGTAAACATTTTGAATGAAGATGATTTCTGTTTTGCATATGCCGTTGTATCAGCAATATGTAGACCTTCAGGTGACCCTAGGAAAACTTCCTCGTACCCGGACTTCAGAACTATCTTTGATTTTACAGATGTTAATTTTCCAGTTAAATTAGAGCAGATAAGTACTTTTGAAAACAAAAATAATTTATCCATAAATGTCTATGGGGTTGAGAAATTTTTTAGAAATGTAAAAGAGATTGTAGGAGATTGTAGGACCATTACACTATAATAGACATAAAAAGAATTTACATATCAATCTACTTTTAAATACTTTTGATGATGGTAATAGTCATTATTCTTGGATAAAAGATTTATCTAAATTACTTTTAAAACAACTGTCAAAAAAGAAATGTAGAAAAAATTTGTGTGAAGGATGTTTACAATATTTTGGTACCTATGCAAAATTACAAAGACACTTAGAATATGATTGCACATCTGTTCGAATTGAATATCCTTCAGATGAACTTATTTTAGATAAGTTTGGAAATCAAATTTCAGAAAACATATTAAAGTTTTAAAATATTCAAAAGCAGTATAAAGCACCTTTTGTAATTTATGCTTATTTCGAGTGCTATTTAAAAAACGTTGAAAACGAAAAGCTTGATCCTACAACTTCCTATACAGTTAAAACTGCTGAACATGTTCCATATTCGTTCGCTTATTACATTAAATCATCATTTAATAAAAATCTCACATCTTTAAAACTTTATCGTGGAACTGATTGTGCTGAAAAGTTTATTGAATATATTGAACTTGATGTGAAAAACCTTTATAACTATTATTTTTGAAATTAAAAGCCTATGAATAAGTTAACTAGTTTGCAACAAAAAGAATTTGAAAATGCATTTGTGTGTTATATATGTGAAAAACCTTTTTCAGACGGAAATTTTAAAAAATGTAAGGACCACTGTCATTTTAGCGGTAACTATAGGGGCGCGGCTCATTCTATTTGTAATTTACATTTCATACCTCCAACTTACATTCCAATAATTTTTCATAATCTAAAGAATTACGATTCTCATCTATTTATTAATTCATTATGTAACAATAAAGAATCAGTCCTAACACTGGAACCTGTGGTGGAAGATAGATCAAAATACAAGAGTTCTAACCACACTACACCACAACTTGTTACGTTCTGGACGCGCGTTTCGCTAACCAAGTTAGAATCATCAGCAGATGATATAAACTAAAAGTTTATTTTAATTATAATTATTTAATTTTAGTTTATATCATCTGCTGATGATGCTAACTTGGTTAGCGAAACGCGCGTCCAGAACGTAACAAGTTGTGGTGTAGTGTGGTTAGAACTCTTGTATTTTGATGAATAACGAATCAATTAGCGTTATTTCTCAAAACAAAGAAAACTATATTTCTTTTAGTAAAAAAATTATGGTAAACACGTATGACTCTAAAAATAAAAAGATAGTTTACTTGAATTTACGATTTATAGACTCATTTCAGTTTTTACCAGAATCTCTTGAATCACTATCTAATATTTTAGATAATTATTTATATAATGTCTTGAAATTAGGAAACATTTTTCAGACACAGAGCACTTTAAATATGTTAAGCAAAAAGGAGTTTTTCCTTATTCATATATTGACTCTTGCGAAAAGTTGGATGATAAATCTTTGTCCGCTATTGATAAATTTTATAATCAATTGCTCCACGATAGGTGAATATTCAGATATATATTTGAAATCTGACGCTCTCCTTTTAGCCGATGTTTTTGAAAATTATAGAAATACTTGTTATAAAACTTATAAATTAGATCCTGTGAACTATATAACAAGCCCTTCAATGTGTTGGGATGCTATCATGAAATTTACAAATGTAGAATTGGAATTATTGACTGATCCAGATATGCTTCATTTCTTCAAAACAGGGGTTCGCGGGGGAGTTAGTACTTGTTCAGCTCGAAAATCGGAGGCAAATAATCCTTTTCTTGATAATTTCAATCCCAAGTATCCAACAAAATATATTGCCTATTTAGATGCAACAAATTTGTAAGGTTTTGCAATGAAACAGTGTTTGCCAGAAAAAAAAATTGTTTGGCTATCTGAGGATGAAATGAAATTAATGAACTTAATATTTTAAATATTTCAGATACATAATCTACGGGCTATGTATTTGAAGTTGACTTAAAATAACCTCAGAATTTACATGAAAGCCATTACGACTTTTCCGCTCTGTCCCGAACAATTTAAGCCACCAATTTTCAAGTATTCTAAACTAATTCCCAATTTAAACAATAAGTACAAATATGTTCTTCATTATGGTGCTTTGAAGCAAAGCTTAAAATTTGGACTTAAACCTCTCAAAATACACAGGGGAATTAAATTTACACAATCGCCATGGTTAGCTAAATATATTGATTTGAATACTAATTTACGAAATGCTTCAAAAAACAAATTTGAAAAAAATTCGTACAAACAGGCAAATAACAGTATTTTTGGTAAAACTATGGAGAATGTCGATAACCAAGTAAATATTAAGCTAGTAACTCAATGGGAGAGAGAGCGAAACAAATTAAGTGCTGAGAAATTAATTGCAAAACCTCAATTTAAAGATTTAAAATTTTTTTCAGAAAATCTAGTAGCTATTCAACTTCAAAAGATATGTATCGAATATAATAAGCCCATTTATGTTGGAATGAGTATATTGGATATTGCAAAAACTGTAATGTATGATTTTTATTACGGATATTTAAAATTAAAATATGGAGATAATGTAAGTTTATTGTACACTGATACTGATTCTTTAATACTAGAAATTGAAACAGAAAATTTTTATGAAGATATGAAGCAAAATCTGGATCAATTTGACACCTCTAACTATCCTGAACCAAATACTCATAATATGCCGATATCCACATCAGTGGTTGGTAAATTTAAGGATGAATATAAAGGCGTACCTTTAGAAAGTTTTTTTGGTACCGGTGCTAAGGCATACTGTGTAAAAACCAAAGATAGTTTAGATAAAAAGGCAAAAGGTATTCGTAAATCGGCCGTACAAAAACAATTAAAGTTATCAGATTATAAAGATGTTGTGGAAAAAGGTCAAAAAGTATACTGCACAATGTATGTTTTTAAGTCACATCTACACAATATTTATAGGAATTTGATTAACAAACTACCCTTGACAAGTCATGACGATAAAAGATATCGTCTTTCAAATACCACAAAAACTTTAGCATGGGGTCACAAAGATATTGTCCATATAGAATCAATGATTAAAAATGTATCTATTTTACAATCTGAACAAGAACCGAAATCTAAAAGACGATGTTTAGAATAGACTCGCAATAAAAGTGGTTTTGATACACAATTGTTATCCGGTTTTGAAATTGGGAAAGGAAGTTAAAGTTGTCTAGTTTTATAAAATTTGTTTCATTGATGATCTGTTTCACTAATTTGTGTGAATATATAAAATGTTGTAACAAACAGTATTATTTAGTTGCTTTAGAACAATGACTGCTACTTCATTAGTCGTGTTAGTCGCCCTTGTTGGCAGAATACTATATGTTAATCATATTCCTAACACAATTAGAGCCGACGTGTGCATCAATAAGAATAAAAATGAAACTGATTGTTATAAGCAAATGAGAATGATTTACATAGATGGAAACTCACATTTGTTTACTTATAATATTTCAGAAAATGATTTAAGTGTTAATAATTATATGAAGATTAAATATTTCTTTGATAAAAAGCCTGTTATTTATTCAGAATGGATAGAATTTGTTCATAAAAAACATAATTGTAATTATGTATATTTTTATATAATATTATTGTTTCTGACTTTAATATCAATTATTTCATCTTACGTTGCTTTTGTAATGTGTTTGAAAACCTGAATTAAAAGTTTTAGTATTTTATTTTTTGTAGTTTAATTTTTATCTCCTCCAACGTTAAGTAATCTCCCTCCTCCATTTAAGTGGAGGGGACAGTAGATTATAAAAATGTGCCGCAAATCATTATTTAGTTCGTTTCTATATTCTACGGTCTCATAATGTTCAGCCCTCAGAGAGTAACGTCCAATGTGTTTAAAACATCTATACATTCTATCGAAAAACAAACCATAGTAAATTTTAAACAGTACCCTTTAAATAAATCCAAATCAAAGTTTGTGAATATTGGTTTGTGTTTAGAAAGTGATTTTACATGGCGTAAAATCACTTTCCACCAAATGAATTTGGTGGAAACAAGAACCAATCTATTGTTCTAAGTAAGGATGATTGGAAAGACCTGCTAAAATATCAGGGTGTTATAACAAATTACTTTTTCTCATCAAACGCCTTTCAAGAAACTATATTTTTGAAAAATATGTCCATTCTTTTTGAGAAATTTGGTGAAATGCCAATAGTGAGGATTACAAAACATGATGATTACGTCTGTTTTGGAAATGAAACTGTGTGCAGATTATGGGAACAAATACCTTTAATCGAATACAGATTAAATATTTTACAAAAACAGCAATTTAACAGTTACTTCGACATTTTTAAGAACAGTCTGTTTTCCGAAACCAATTGTCTTCAAAAAGTATATGATACTCTGTCGCCGAGTGAAAACCCCAATAGTGAGAATGTTTGTACTATGCTGGAATTATTACTAATGCATCCAATCCAGCTCGAAGAAAAATTAAGAGAAAGAAAATATTATGAAGAAATCAGTAAGTTTTGATGAAACTAAAAATCAACTTCATACGATGCATGCATGGACGTTTGCATATAGAAAATCCCGTATGTCGCCTCAAGAGTTTGTAGACCAACAACATTTTAAAAGACGAGTTGAATTATGTGAAATTATTTTAAAACCTGTTTTAAATAATATGTTAAACAAGATTATAAAATAAAACCATATTAATATAAAAAAATGTGTTTTATTGATGAATATTTTACAAAATATCCTTTTTTAATATCCATGAGTTATGTGTTTTGTCTAATCCTAACCATTTAACTAACACCTTATTTCCTTTTCTTCTTATTACTTTTTCCATTAAGTATATGTCTGAATGTCTGACTTTTTGTAATTCTTTTCCGTAAAAGCCTCCTTGAATTTCTGATTGGTTTTCATCTTCAAGTAAATAGGTTGCAGGATTTGTAAGTTGTAACTTTTTTATTCTAAAAATTTCATTTGACCAGTTACACAAAAAAAAATTCTCTGTGTTTGCTTATACGAACAAAGTCACCAACTTTAAATTGTTTTAAATCAGGATCAACTGTTTTCATATGAGTAAATGATGATTTCAATATATTTTTTTCATTTCCCTTATTAACAGCATTAGGTTTTTTACCAATTGTAGAGTGTACTGTATTATTGTACACACTAACAATATCAGGCAATGTATCTAACCATTTATAATTTCCTTGAAGACTAAACTTTTTCCACATTTTATTCTTTAATGTTCGGTTCAATCGCTTAACGATACTTGCTTTCAAATTAGAAAAAGTACTATAGTGATTGATTTTAAACTGTTCCATTAGCTTCTGAAAATCTTTGGAATAAAATTCTTTTCCTTTATCTGTTTGTATATTTTTTGGAACGCCTTGCAGGTGTTTAGAAGCTTCTTTTAAGTCTTTGAGAATTTTTTTCATTGCTGCAGCCACCTCTTTACCAGTTTTTGTTTTAATAGGTAGTGCCCAAACGAATTTAGAAAAAGTATTGATTACCACTAATATATATCTATATCCTCTATTAAATTTTTAGTAAGGTTGCATTTCAACTAAATCTGCTTGAAACAAATCATTAAGCCATTTTACGATTACTCGTCTTCTTTTAAAATTTCTTCTAGCGGGTCTATGTAATTCATTAACGACTTCCTCCTTAATTTTATTCATTTTCAGTCTTACACTTTAAAACCAATCCTGCGTATAACACTCCAGGTGATGCAGAATATTTAAGAGATCTTACAACAGAAATATTATCACCATTACCGAGTTTATGACCTAATAGTTCAACCGAACTAAAAATGTTGTTATTTATGATAAAATCTTGTCAGTGAACTTTTATCACTTCTGCTTCTGGAAATGGAAACGCTAAAGTAGTTTCATCACCGATAATAGTAAAACAACGTCTTGTTTCACCATTCGGTAGATTAATTGATTTTGTCGAATGTCAAAGAACCATGGGAAGGATGCAAAAGTAATATGTCTTCATTGGCATTTAGGATATGAGCTCCAAATTTATTTACCGACATACTCAATATATAATATGCAACTGTTGCTTTTTACTTCAAAAACTTTTATTTATAAAATTACTTTGGCTTCTCGTAGTTCTTCAATAATTGAGATTATTTCATTATTATGTCCAGTATGCCCGGCAACCCGAGAAGCCATTAAAAGCCTAAGTCTATCAACAAGGTCGTTGATGTTGTCCCAATATACATAGTCCGTATCTGTTTTGTTAAGTTTCAATATCCCCACTCCCAGTTTCTGCCTTGTTTGCCTATATGGAGCCTTAGGTCTACTAAATGCTTCTATGAGATTTTTTGCAGGTGTTTTATTAGTTCTTGATAGAATGTTCATATACTGATCTAAGTCTTCTTTCTTGTAACCAATAGGTTCTTTTTTAAAAAGTAGTTCATATAAACCTGGAGTGCCTTTGTAGGTTACACCCTCAACTTTTATATTTTTATCAATAATTTCAACTGGTTTCATTGTTGTCCCTAAAAGACATTTGTTTGTTTCCAAATCATGAACAATACCATAATTGTGATCAAATATATGTCTTGTATCCCTAACTCCTTCATCGATATATTTCTTGGCAATTCATCAAAATCTTCCAACCAATCTTTATATCCCGGAGTGTCAACGTATTGTTGAATTGTTTGTCTAGTTTGCTCTAAAATATCAGAGATATTTAAATTCTCTACAGTACTATCACCCGATGGGGGTGTAGTTTCAGCTACTGTGCTTGTTTCTTGAATGGTAGGGAAATTACTAGTCGATGCAATACTCCTATCAAAAAATGATGGTAACTCAGTGGGTAAAACAGGAGTTTTCCCGGTTTTTCTCTTAGCTGTCCTTGTTGGAGTAGAAGTACTATAAAATTCCTTAAAAGTATGAGGTTCTTCTTTTATGTCAGTTGGTTCCATTTTTGCAATATTTGAAATTAATTGCTGTAGTGATTGTGTTATCGGTTGATATGTTTTTTCTAATTGGCTTTGAGTCGTTGAGGCTTCTGACTTTAATGCTTGATATTTTTGTTTTACTGCTCTTCTTGATTTAACTCTCTTGCTAGTCGTTTATCCATGTTTATAAGTGTATGAATGAATCGAACCTGCTTCTATATCTGCCAGAATTTAAGGGACAGTCCTTATCGATTACAACGAAACCGTAGTCTTCTTTCCAACAGTGTTCACAGAGAGCTTTAAATTTCTCAAATGTCATATCCATCATGCAATGGTCATTATATATGTGTTTTAAACTAGTTAGGTCCTGTTTAAAAAAAATTAAGAGATTTGCATTTTCACGTATAAGCCTCTTGAGAATTGATGAATAACCTTGAAAAATGAAAAAGCAATCCGTATTTTTATGCCTCCCAAATGTAAAATAGTCCCTTACAACAGTTTGATTCTGACATGGAATGTCATCAAATATAATAACTGAATTTGGTTTAATATCGTGAGGGGATATAATATTTTCATCATTGTCATATTCAAAATAACCAATTTCTTTAATAGGTTTTAGCAAATTTCTTAAATACTCATACTTGGGTTGATGTAACGATTTTGAGTATAAATAAATATTTTCGAATCTTATTTCGTTTGGATGCTCAAGTAATGTGAGAATGGAGTTCGTTTTGCCAATCCCTGATGCTCCTACAACAAGATATTTCTTTGATTCTCCACCAAAGAGATCACCATGTTTTCTAAATGGTTTGTTTAAGATTTTTTCATCAGGGTTTTTAATAGGTAAAAAAAAAGCTTGCTTTTCAATCCACATCGTCAACAATAACTGACATAACATTCTAAATATGTATTTATAAAAAAAAAACAGCCAAGTGAATTTGCTGCATGTTTTACTATTTATAGAAGACGAGCAGCTCTATCGACTCAGTTTACAAAAACTATAAAATGATCATACACAACCCTTACTCGATTACATCCAATAAGAAGAGCAAGAAGAAGTAAGTAGTAAATAAACTTATTAATAGTCTACCTGTTGAACTACACATTCCTGGTTATAACTATTGCGGTCCGGGAACAAAGTTGGAAAAAAGATTAAGTAGAGGGGATAGTGGCATAAATCCTTTAGACGATGCTTGTAAAGATCATGACATAGCGTACTCGCAATCTAACGATTTATCAAACAGACACGAAGCAGATAAGATTCTAGCAGATAAGGCTTGGCAAATAGTAAAGGCTAAGGATTTCGATTTCGATCGCTGGGTGAACAAACTGCAGCTTTGATGGTTACAAGTATCAAGAAAGGAAAAAAAAAAGTTTGGTATGGGTGTTAAGACATCCAAACGAAAACTCAGGATAAAAAAACGCGTTATAAAAACTCCAAAAAAAATTGGTGGATTTTTACCTCTTTTGCTTCCAATTTTGGGTGCCCTCGGTGCATTGGGAGGTGATGCAGCTGGAATTGCTAAAGCTGTTAATGTAAAAGACAATTGCTTGAAGAAACTCAACGTCATAACAAAGCTATGGAAAACGTTGCAGCAGGAAAAGGTCTATTTGTAAAGCCATATAGAAAAGGATTGTTCATTAAGCCCCTCTGTAAAAGAAACATTAAAATAAAAGCTCAAATAAATTTTCCGCAAAGAGCTTTAACCAACATTGATATAATGAAATATGCAAAAATTTTAGAGATACCTAACTTTAGAGGTGTTTTTATGCGTGATAATCTCCCGCGAAAAATTAGACAAAAAGAAACTGGTATTGTTAATTTGGACACTGAAAAAAATGATGGTTCTCATTGGGTAGCTTACATAAAAAAGCAAAAAGATGTGTATTTTGATAGTTATGGTAATCTCAAATCACCTCGTGAGTTGATCCAATATTTTAATACAAGTAAGGGTGTAAATATATATTACACCTACGAGGTCAAACAAAAATTTAATAACTATAATTGTGGAAAGCTAGCTCTTAGTTTTCTATATAAGCACATGAAATAAATTATTACGGCATTTCTTAAAAATTAACAGAATGTCTACAACATTTACGCTTACACGGAATTCTTCTATTTTATCATCTAATTTTAATCCTCCCATCTATTTGGATGACGATAAGCAATATTTATTAGGTTTAGCTGATTTTGAGTCATTTATGAGTATCCCTAATATAGAGGATGGAAACAATAAAATTTACGTAGATGGTAAAGTGATTGTTATTCCGGATGGAACTTATGACATAAAAGACTTAAGTACATTGATAAATAACAAACTGCATGAAATTTTTACTATAGAACCAGAACCCTCTTCGTTTAGATTAACGACAAATCTCAATACCCTAAAATGCAGTAAAGAAATTGATTTCACAAAAGATGATTCAATAGGAAACCTTTTAGGTTTTAATAAACGGAAAATTAAGCCTCACGAATGGAGTGAATCTGACAATGTTGTAAATATTTCCAAGGTTAATGCTATTTGTATTGATTGTAACATTTGTGTAGGTTCATTTAACAATGGCAAACCAGTTCACATAATTCACCAATTTTTTCCAACGGTACCACCAGGGTATAAAATAGTGGAATTACCATTACCCATATTATACTTTCCAATTAGCGTTCAAACAATCAACAACATTACTGTAAAAATAATTGATCAAGACGGTCACGTTATAAATTTCAGAAACGAAACCATTACCGTAAGATTACATTTAAAAACTAACAACAATGGTTATTAGATATAATAGACTATTTGTATCTAAATTTCAACCTATTACCGTAAGTAAATCTTATAAAAAAGAAAAACCTAACCACAAAGTTAGTAGTTCCAAAAACATCAAACGGTTAACAACACAAAACCATCAATTTCTGAAATCGTTGGGTTTTAAAGTTTTAAATAATGGATATTTTAAACGTTAATGAAAGTCTATATGTTGACAACTCTGTAATTGGCTCCGAATTACATACCTATCAACCATTCATTTCTTCAAAATTTGATTATAATGATGAAATACGTATTCCAATCCAAGAATTAGACACATACACATTACCTTCAGAAAGTATTCTATATATAGAAGGAAATCTCGCTAATCAAGAAGGAAAATATACAAAAAAATTAAGATCTGTCAACAATGGTATTGCGTTTTTGTTTCGGGAAATACGTTATGAATTAAATGGAGTAACTGTAGACTCTGTAAGAAATGTTGGTGTAACATCAACACTCAAAGGATATGTATCTTTCAATAACAATGAAAGCGTAAAGCTTCACAATGCTGAGTGATTTCCCAACAGAAAAGAAGCGGACAGAATTTTGGTAGATGAAAAAGCTAAATTTAATGTATCAATACCCCTAAAGATGCTACTTGGATTCTTCGAGGATTATAAAAAAATTATTTTAAATATGAAGCAAGAATTAGTACTCATCAGAGTAAGTAATGATTTAGATGCTGTGCTTTTTATAGATGACACGGAACCCAAAATATTAGAATTTCCTACTCCAAAAGTCACGATTGAAAAATTGTATTGGAAAGTGCCACATATCGAGGTAGATATTCCTCAACAACTTGCCAAGGAAATATTGTTAGGATTTGGAAGCTGGGAATGTGTTGAATATTCCGAATTACCTGAAGCAACGCGTCATACATGGACGGTAAAAACAACTAGTAAACTGGAGACGTCCCGTCATGCTGTTATTGCCTTCCAAGTAGATCGAAAAGGAAAATTAAAAAAGGACATGAGTCAATTTGATAACGTTGACCTAACAAACATAAGAATTTTTTTAAATTCTGAGAGATATCCATATCACGATTTATATTTAAATTTTAAAAACAACAAATTTTCTGCTCTATGTGAAATGTTTGCCAATTTTAGAAATTCTTACTATGGATTGACAAGTGAACCAATTTTTGCGCCTGAAAAATTTAAGACAACTTTCCCTATTTCACACATTGATTGCTCTCATCAGAAGGAATCGCTTCAAAGTGGTTCTGTAGTTATAAGAGTTGAATTTGAAACAAATGAAAATATTCAAAAAAATACCTCTGTTTATTGTCTCATTCTCCACGATAAAATATTTAGCTATAATCCTCTAACAAAAATAGTTAAACAACTTTAATACGCATGCGTCAGTTTTAATATTTATAGCATGACACAAAGAAATTTATTTCATTATGGATTATATGCATCGGTTAATCATTTTTCAACACAAATTACAAGAGTTAAAGAAACAGATAGAAGAATACCAAATTTGAAATGGTTAAAAAATTTCAATATTTAAAGATATGAAAGTAATTGTAGATATACAAGGATTTAAAGTGGAGAACAATAAGTTAATTGTTAAAGAATTGGCAGCATACGATGGGTTTAAAATCAGCCACCACATATTTAAAGCGCCCTTTCCTATGAATCATTTACCATCAAAACTATACAGCAACGCTATTTGGCTAATGAACAATCATCATTGTATCGATTGGGATGAAGGATTTACTCCTTATCATAGATGTCGAGATGTTATCAGAAATTTAACCGAAAAAGTCGACTTTATCTATGTTAAGGGTGAAGAAAAGGCGGAGTGAAATTGGAACCATGCTACTTTTATCATCAGAAAAATCCATGTTTTTTTGCAATGTTTTTCATTTGTATAACTATTTTTTTACGAAATAAAACGATTGGTTTTAAAATATATTTGTTTTATTGGTTAAATATTTCCTTATACATAATATATGTTCGCTTAACTCTAATTGTCTTAAATCATGTATAAATTTTCTTTCATTTTTACTTTTAAGAAAATCTATACATGCCTTAGCAGCTAGTTCACGTAATTCTGCGTGTTCCATATAGTGCAAATAAACAGTAATGTTTTGAGCTTCACTGCTTTGTCCATCAAACGCATAAAACTCAGAGCAAGCTTTAGACATTATGAATTCTTCATACATTTCTCTAACAACTTCCTCCATAATTACACTAAAAGTTCTTCCTCTTTTAAAATGTCTTTCACTAGAACGGGATCTTCAACATATTTTTTCAATTTAAGAAGATAATAACCAAATCCCAATCCCCTTATGTCATGAATAAGTTGTATTAAATTTAATGTTTCACAATATTTGTCACATGCAGATGCAGCACTCGCATATTCATTCGATAGTTTCTCGTAACAATGACACCATTGTGGTCTGCTTTGCATAGAATCCTGACAATAAGAAAATGATAACAAGTAGAATTCTTTACTTAACTTTTTAACAGCTTTCACTAACTTGCACATGACCACAACACCTTTTTATAGATCGCGGTGGTCCATCTATACAGTCACCCTCTTGGTTATGATGAGTATAACACGGTAAGTTTAACTGTAATTTCTTGTCACGTCTATAGCGTTCTGGTAGCTTTCCCACATTTGTAACAACTCCACTGACTCTACAAATCTTCTTAAGTAATTAAGAGGAATATATTTTAGATCACCCACCGGAATGTCCCTCAATGGCGCCGTTAGCGCTAAACAAATAACTTTATCAACACGTTCAATAATATCTTCGGTAGGTACTGTATTCAACAAACCCATCTGACTAAATTCAAGAGATGAAAATGAATTGATCTGTTGGGTTGACTGCTAGCACTTAAGAGTGGGGAAGACCAATCAGAATCAAGCAAAGTCAAGCAGGCGTGGCAGGGACAGGCGCGGGAAGTGGGAGACCAATGAAAAAAGTGGTGGGGGGAGCGAGACTAACCTCCCAATCCCCTCTACTTTTTTGCAAGTGTATGCAATTTGGATGAAAATATAATAATTAACATCTCGAGTTTGGACTCATTTGATTTATTTTGACGAGTCCAATACATTACTAGTAATATGTTAAAGTATAGTTTAAAAAAAACGAAAAAACACGCTTTTGTGAGTTACGCACTAAAAAGTACAAAATAGTGTAATTTAGTGCTTTTAATAAACTTGTCACTTCTTAATGTTTATTGAATACGCCAAAAAGCGGGTGGTGCTTTTTGGTTACGTTTTTTTGAGAAGTATGTATTTTTAATTAAATTTGACAAAGCTCTACAAGCTTTTTGGCACAATTACTGAACATTAAGAAATGACAAGTTTATGAAATGCACTAAATTATATTATTTTGTATTTTTTGTTGAGTTGCTGACAAAAGCTTTTTCAGTTTTTTTAAACTATAATTTATTATTTAGATACCAAAAACTCAAAAATTGTCAAAGAAAGGTCTAGAAACATAAGCAATTTAAAGTGAAATTTACTTAGTTAGCACATGAACATAATATATAGGGTGTTCCGTTTGATACAACATATTTTGACCTATTTTTATAACTGACAGAAAAACATTGTTTTTGAAAATCTCCTGTATTAAATATACTTCTAATGCTCGTAACGTATTATTTATAATTCCTTAGTTTATTAAAAATAAGTTTTTGTATTTATTTGGCTTTCCATTTGAGTATAATAGCTTTTAAATAAAAATACTAGGGTCCAATCATTGGAAAAAATAAAATAAATAAACATTCACTAAAAACTAAGTAGCTACATTACAAAGTTATAAATCTAGCCATAATAAAATCCATAATTATTTATAATATAATAAGAGAAATAAAGCTTTTTAAGTACAGATTTTAGCCACAGAACCTAAAATACATACACAAGTAAGAAAAAAAAAACAAAATTAATGGTATGCTGACAAACTATATCATCGTAAAATTCTCGGAAACTATAATATACTTTTGCCTTCAAGCTACATTTTATAAAATATCACCCTCCGAAATTTTTTCAGGTCTTTACGTTTCAGGGTGCCTAGATGCCGAAAAACATGTTTTCTCAATTCCGTCGGTCTGTATATTCGCGGCATAGTTAAAAAACTACCCGATTGACTTTTTTGGTCAAAAATTAAGGGTAGGTTGTAGAAATATTTAGGTTTTAGCGTTCCTAAATGCCAAAAAATATATTTTATCAATTCCGTCATTACCTCATCAGATTGATTTCAAATTTTAATTAAAAATTTAGTCACTAGGTCATATAGGTATGATCTGGTAATATTTTGGTAAAAATCCAATATGCCGGAAGAAGATGTGGCTAGTGAAACGTTAAAAAAATTATTACTAAACAAACAAAAAACTAATTATCCAATATCTAATATATCCAAATTTTGCAGAAAAATCGAGTGTACATAGGATTGAACTGGTAAAATGTTAGTATGAATATAAGATAGCAAAACAAAATGGCGGACTAATAAAATATTAAAAAAATCAGTCCGAAAAAACTAATTAATGAGATTGATTTCAAATTATGTGCAAGCATTAAGTGTGATATACAGATAAACTGATAAAGTAAACATTTTTTACTTTCATATAAAATTAAATGTTTTACTAAGGTTGTTCTGGAGATAGGAAGTGGGAGTTTCAAATTCTGTCTAGTATTAAATGAGAATTGTTGTTGAATTGGAAAATGTAAGAATTGGGAACTCTCACAAAAAGGGGTTTGCAATGGTCTCGGGCCCCAGCTTTGCACATGTAACGAACAGTCCTTTTTGCAAAATAAAGTAGTACCCCCAAAAGACATAAGTTAGATATGAATTTACAACGGCACAACTGCCTCTTGCAATTTTTTCATTTAGATTATTACCCTCGTAAAAGGGAAGTATTGTAATCGTGAAAAAATCACCCTCCGAGATTTTTTCAAATTTAAGATCTAACATCTGATGAAGCCACATTGAAACAAACAAAAAATGAAACAATTGTCATATGTTTCATTTTTTGTAAAATAAATTAAGTGGAAATTTTAAACAAGTGTTTTCGTTTCCTTAGCCAAAATATTAGTTTTTGATACAATTAAACAAACCTTTTCCTAATTAAGAACAGATTTCTTGAGCTATTTTCTTTCAAAAAGTCTTAATTTTTATTTCGCCAGACAACGGTTGTGTTGTACGCAAACAATGTAAAAGTTCCGTTTATGTTATGTTTTATTTATGATTTCTGGTATTTCGTTTTTTAGTTTATGTACTTCTTCACTTTAACTTCAATTTTCTACCAATTTGTTTTCTGTTTCAAACACATCACCTTCGAAATCTTGCGTTTTCCTTCTTTCTCTTTGAAATCTTACCTCGCGCACCTCTATTTTTTATTTAACCTCTGTGAAGTTCTTGAATATTTCTGATTTTTTAAGCTCAAAATTTTCCTTATGCTCCTGTATTTCCAAAATTTTAGTATTTTATTTTCCATTTTTCTTCTCTGGTTTCGATAGCGGTTAAAGATATTCCTTTAGTCTTGGGTTCTCAGCAGAAAGGTTTCCTTTGCATTTCTTTGAGCAAAAGATGAATTTCTCTTGTCCATTCTTCATAGCTTGTTCTCTTTTTGTATGGTACCCAGAGACTTTTTAATTTCAAAAGTATTATTAAATGTCCTCTTTTTTCAAAATTTTTTTCCATGAGTATCTTAAATATTTCATTAGTTGTTATTGTGATTACATCCCTCAATAACTTCAGAATCATTGGATGATAATGTAGAGACATCCTGTTCACTACATTTTATACAGGTTCAAAGGATCGCAGAATCTTTTTCTTTTTTCTTGCTTTCCAGTAGGGATTTGGCTAAGTTAGTACCCAAGTCGTTAATCCGTATTTTGCATTTTCTACTACACTGAACACGCAGAAATTTGCCAAGTTTATTATGGCATATAAAACATATTTCGTAGTCATTTTGCGCTTTTAGAAACTAATAATGGACCAATATTACTGGTACAAAAAAATGTTGCTAACATTGTGATGTCAAATCAAAACGTCACAGCTGTGATGTAACGTGATATGAGGCTTAGAAACACACTACCATAGATAAAGCATTGATCAGTTTGCTATAATATACACACTACTGTCATGCCCTATCATAAACAATGCCATGCCACATCATTTTGTACGACTATTCTAGCAATTTCTTTATTCTTAGTTGTTAATATTTGTTTTAATAACGAAAAATGACTGTTCAATTAGTTCTTCAGATTGGGGGTTCTTCGGGTACAGGAAATATTTTACCAAAAAAATATACTAGAAAAAAATCAGAGTATTTATCCAGACTTTAATAGTATCAACTCTGCACAAAATAAGCTTTTATCCAATATATAGAATACTTTGGTGAGAAATCAATAAAAACCGATTATTTCGAATGCACTACTAGATGCACAATTTAACCTGAGGTACAATCTAATTTTAACAGATAATTAAAATATTGTAAAATTTTGGACTGGTTTGTTCACAGTTCACTATGTTATACATAGTTGAGTTTTATATTAAGTAATGTTGTTTTATAGTAATACTCCATATACTGAATTATAAAAATATATTGACATAACCAAAAACAATATTTATTTCGTGTTTGTATCTCCCTTCCAGTTTGCCGTATATTTTGATTTTGGTATTCAGGAAGGCGATGATTATATAAAACTTCATGGAGCCTGACTTGCTCAATCAAAACCTCGTCCATTTTGAAAACAAATACTTTCTGACCACAACCACAACACTGAAATGTAATATTATGTGAGGCGAAAATATGCGGAAGTACAGAAAATAAAAACGTGAATACACACGTGAGGTTGACGACGTGAGGTGATACGCATGTGGTGACTGCAGTGTGCTTTGATATATTAAAATACAAGTAAAATGACAGTACGCATTTTTAAGCGTAAGTTTATGTCATAGCGCGTTAGTTCATGTGACGTGATCACAGGCTGTTTCCGCCTTTAGTGACCACTAGAAGTACCTTTACACAAGCTTTTATCAACATTTATTTAAAGCAAGTAAAATTAACCGTTATACTCACGCTTTTGATTAAAAAAAATGATAAAAACGCCATTTTCTTAAAAATATAAAAAAATATGGTTTTCGGTCAAACACAGGATACCCTTACCTCAACATTTGCATAGTAAAAAAAACCTAAGCCGAAGACCGGCTCCTCTGCCTCAAAAATTTCCGGAGATTGACTCCACTACAGACGATAAGCAGTTTGCACCTAGATAAACTATGTATAGAACAATAAACACTCAGGTCCGATATGCCGCACATGCTTGAGCCACTTAATCTGTTCTAGGAGTAGTAACTGTTTTGATAATAAAAATTTTAATTATATGTTTGCATGTAGATTTCTACATTTATGAAAATACTTCAAAAAGCCATTTTCTAGATATTTAAACAATTATTTAGTTAAAAGAAGAAAAATAAAAATAAAAGTTTTTAAACATAAACATAAAGTCAAACGCATTTAGTTTAGTTAGGCGATTATTAATAGGCCTCAATAGCTAAGACAACATGGGGAAAGGAATATTATATCACAAGCACCAATTTATCACAGATTGCTGTCAGGAAAATTTTTAGAAAAACCATTTCGCTTCACGAGAAAGTAAATCGTTGTAACGTTTTCGAACTGCACTTTCCTAATAATGTTATTGGTTCAAAATGTCTTCAAAAAAGATATATCGTAAAAACATTCTCTTGAGTTAATAAAAAAGACAAATTTTGAATAGTCAAAATATGAATGTAGGTTCATAAAAACATAATATGTAATATGTATAATTGCACTTTATTGTCACAATATGAAATATTCTTACATATCTTTTAAAATAAATTAACTTATTAATAAAAGACATGTCTAAATATTAGATAAAAATATCTAGGTTACACTGTTCCTTTGTTAATACGTACCAAGAAAATATCTAAATTGTGATACAGATTTTGACATGGCCAACTATAATATAACAGACACAAATTAGTATCCTTTGAAACAAAAAAATATAAGAACTTATTAAGTAACTTTAATTTGAAATATATACATATAGGCTGGTATATCAATATTACGAGAATGATAAAATTTATCACTAATGTTTTAAATTTTATTAATAAATAAGCCCAAACTATTTCTTTTTATTTTCTTCAATCTATACAGCTAAAACAGTTACATGCAAATCTTAAAGACGCCATATAAAGGCTACAATATTATAAAAATAAATGTCATTCTAGGCATTATAAAAATTGCCTACAAGATGCTTATAACGATATAAAAAATGCACAGTATAAAGTACTTATCGGGAATATAGAAATGCAATCACAGCTACACTAACAATACAGCAAACCATTTAAATCAACATGTATATAAGTATTAATATATACAGAACAAGTGAGGGGGGAGGGTGCAAACAAATCTGCTATATTATTGTGATGGAGCTCAACTACCTTGCCGTGTTTCAACAATGTGTTCAATTTCATTTTGGTGATTTGTATTTCCATTTTTTCAATGTCTGGAAGTGTCCATTATTTGACGATTTAGTTTTAGGTATGATGAAAACATCAAACTATTGAGAATTTGATCATATAATATTTCAAAAGTGACAAAATAGATTAATATAGCCCTCCCCCCCTAAACTGCCAATTACGTAATTCTACTTTTAATAGTAGTATTACATTTTGCCGTTACATTACGGCTACACAACAGAGTAAAAGTCCTTCATTATAATATATGTCACAAATGTTGAATTCCGATTAGAGTAAATTAATATTTCTAACATTTGTTGAGAGTTTAATGACAATAAGAAAAACCGCCCCTTCGAAGTTGTTTTCTGGGTGGCTATAACAAGGCGTTGATTAATATTATGAGTAAAATTCGTTCAACTACTGACGAAACTGACAGTTCGAAGTAGTGCTTCTATACTAAAAAGACCATTACAGAACTAGACTGCAACTTGTAATTCCTATTGTATAAATGGAGTCCAGATACAGTACACATATTTTTAGATGTTTCCTTAAGTGCTGACTATATATATCTTCTTCTCTTTGATGGACTAGGTAAATCCTCGCAGGTTTCATCCTCGTCGGTCGACGATTCGGGAGGCGTAATTGCCTTCAGAATCTTATTCTTCGATGCATGAAGTAACCTTAAGGGCTTTTTAAGAAAATTCTTTACAAAACCCTCTATAACTTCCTTTGATTTCTCTTCCCATCTACTAATCATATCATCAGTTCTTTCTCCAATTGTATCAAAAATATGTTTGCTCTTGCCTTTTAACTCGTCCATTTTGTTTTGAAGCTTGAGGGTTTTTTCCTTTAAAAAAGAAACATTTAGATCTTTAGCTGAATATCCCCTGGCTAAATTCCTTCTGATGTAGCCATCATAATCTCGGACTATTCTGGCTACAATGTCAGTAGTAGATACGCCAACGGTGCGTTGCGTAGGTACGAACATACCCTTTTTCTTAAGATCCGCGTATATGTCATTGCTGCCATCATGGGCGTAAGGTTCGTCGTCATGGGCAACAAAATCAATTTTGTATTTTTCCAGAAAATCATCTGAATAGCTCCAAGGGCCGTCTCTTAATATCTCATCGACGTAGCGGCAATGCCTCACTGCGTTGTATCTTTCTTCTTCCGTAAGTACCGACCGGCCCTTGTACTGATGCAACATACTATCGCTGCATACTAAAATAAAAAAATTAAATATCAATTCCCAAGAGAATTAAGTAGATAACAGAATATGTTAAAGTACACTTTTAACGAATAAATAAACACATATGACAGGTTTGTTTATTAATAAATCGAATAAGGATTTTTTAAATACATTTTATGTACCTATTATTATTAAATGATAATTAAAAATAAATGGTATTTAGACATTGTTAAATGTATTAGTGGTCTTTAAGAAAAATTACTGAGTGTGAGTGAGAAATATATGAAATATTTGAATTCCTATTTTATTTTGAACGAAGGAAATCAAAAAATCAGGAAAATTAAACATGATTAAAATTCGGGCTTTGTAATAAAATAGCGTTGTACAAATGAACGTTCCCAACCCAATCGCTCTTTTTGTTACACAGCAAAAAAAAATAAGCTATTATCTCTTACGTATAAATCAAGTACATATTTAACATTTGCACAGCGCAATATATCGAAAAGGAAAATAATTGAAAATAAAGTTAAAAACATGATTTCCTTATTTAGTTTTTTTTTTGAACGAATAGTTGCCATATGCTTGCGCGTAGAACATTTTTATTAGATAGTACATATTTATAAAACCTGCGCAAGTCTCAAAGGTAAAATTTACTTTAATTTGGAGTCCGATCTACATAATCACTTATTAACCTCTTTACGTTCACGATGCCTTAGACATGAAATAATCGCGTTCTGCATCAGAGGTGGATACAAATATTGAAAAAAAAAATTGAATAATAATAATATTTTTAAAACTTTTATTTGACTTAAATATAGAATCTCATTTTTCCACTGGAGATAGGGTATCGTTAGAGCAGGCAATCGCTAATGCATTTTTTACTGAACAAAATTCTTCATATAGTTGATCCATGTCTAAGGCGTTAATGTTCATTTCTTCAACGACCTCTATAAGTTGGTTAAAACTAAATTCTTCCTTTAATTAAAAAAAATTAAATTTAAATAAATAATTATTTTGTGAAAAATCGAACTTTAATTCTAGATACGTAAGTACGTCACCATAAAAATTTAAAACACGTTTTTTGATATGCATTTGCTCTGCCTGTGATACGGACGTTATAATGTTTGAGCATAAAAAAAACCAAAAAAATCATCTTGAATTCTCTGGATAAGTTATTGTCTTAGGCTAAGAAAAGCTTGAGAAACTTCGGTGCATGTTATATTTTTAACTTCTAGTAATTGTATTATCCTGTCAGATATTATGAAAAATAATAAATGGCATTCCGTTATTGTTTTTCTGCTTAGGTCTTCCGATTCTTCTAGAAAGTACATATTTAGTAAAATTAGACAGTCAGAAATAAAATTGCTTCTTATTGCCGGAAAAATATATAATATAATCTCTCTACTGCAGGTAGCACCGATAACCATCTTGTTTGAACGTGTATTAGAATACATTTGTATTCCATATCAACAAAAGAGAAAAGATCCTTAAGTTATTGAACTCTCTTTGCGTATGAGGAAAAGTGACTGTAGACTTTAAGAACGGAAGTTTCAATATCAAATTCACACTTGTCCAAACCATTTTTTATCGCATTATTAATCATGTGTGAGGGACAACTTGTTGCTAATATTTTTGAGTAATTGAAATATAAAGTGGTTAGTTCCAAAGTTAACACTTACGTTATCTGTGGAGAAACCGCTAATATTTCTTAAAGAAAGGCCAATTCTTGAATTTTTTTCTATAAGGGTTGAAAATCCAGCTATTATTGTTTCGTTTGAATCCTCAAAATCCAGCAGTGAATATCAGTGAGTGGGAATATAATATCTCAAAAGTATGGGAAACAATTTTGAATATTCCCTTGTCCCCTGTCAAATAACTTTCTAAGTGCAGACCCTAAAAAGTTAAAAGTAATTGGGCTTGCTTTGGTTGGGCCTAAAACTATTTTAGTTGCTATTTTTGAATTACTGTATATTACGGAGCTTACTTTTGAGAAACATCGCAAAGAATTTTACGACTGTGAATTTTTTACCGTATGATAAACATTTATAATTTCTGCGGCAATTATTTTTTCCTCACCTGAATGCGCAGACATTGTTTAGTTCTGGTGTATCACAATATTATGTTTTTTTTGTGTTTAACACCAATATCATGTTTTCTAACATCACTTAATCCGCTATTAGAGACGCTGAATGTTTAACAACATTATTTACTGTACCCGTTTGACAAGGTAGAAGAATCATATTGTTCTGTGAGCCAGGGTATTCTTCCTCCCACTGTTTTCGGTAAGAGGTTAGCCGCTTTAATTTTTTGGCGGAGTTTCCGGATGAGGATTCATGGTGTTTTAAAAGTGAAAAAAAAACAGCTAACATATAATAAAATATAATTTATTATATGCATAACTTACTGTGTATTGTATTAAAAGCGTAGTTTAGATACTATTGTAAAATAAATTGTGTAAAGAGTACAATTTGGATACAGTTGTAAAATAAAAGAGTGTTTCCTTTAAAAACATATAGATAATCCAAAATTCAGAACATTTGGCATCCATATAAACTTTTTATCAGGAGGGCTATTTTAGGGCCCAAATTCAGGATGTCCTGGAAAATTCAGGACAGTTGGCAACCCAACGATAGATTGTTCTATACCAAATTAGCTATACAAATTGAAGACTACTACCCCTCAAATCAATAATTTGGCTTTTACAATGGCTTTAACGACCAAGCTGGTGCTAATCTGTTACAGATCAACCTCAACCAATCCACATATTTAACAACATATCCGTAACAAACTGTATCAATCAGTTTGTTTTTCAAGATGCTAACCTAGGGGTTTTGTTGCATGTTTTTGTTTAAAGGAATACTCCAATACTATTACATTTAGGGAAATTATTAGTGAGCCCTCTATCACAATCACTTTTTTCTAAACAACATTGCGTGTAGAGTGAACGCCCTTAAACAGGAGTTTGTTAAGCATAAATTTGTCTATTTTGTACCAGAGCTAATATGTTACAGCGCTATTCCATCCTGCGCTGTTTTATTATGACACTATTGAGTTACAACGCCCTTGTAATGCAGGCTCATTTGTTACAGAGCTTTTTTAAAAAACGCTATTTTTTTAGGCGTTATATTAATACCCAGCTTTATCAATACGCTCTCTTGTAATGAACGCTCATTTATACAGCGCTGTTTTATTACAGAACCTACAATTCCAGTATTCTCAGGAGAATTAAAATAAATATCAATATTTTAAAAAATAAATAATTACGACATATGACAGGTTTGTTTATTAATAAAGCGAACAGAACTAGCAGATTATTTTTTAAAAACAATATTAATTGTATTAGTGACCTTTAATAGGTAAGTTACTAAAGTAATATACGAAATATTGAATGTTCGTATTTTATTTTGTATGAAAGTAAAAATATTAATAAAAAAAAACCTGGGAGGGTGATTTTTTCACGATTACAATACTTCCCTTTTACGAGGAAAGTAAAAGTTATAGATACTTCCTAACTGGTCTAATATCTATTGTACTGAATTTCTATATAAGTTATCGTTACAATGAACTAATAATAATATAGAGTAACACATTTTTATATTTGTTTTTGTGCAGGAGTACTTTTTATGTGTAACTGGTTCCTTTTGATCTAAAGTTAAACAAAATCTGCGGTATAACCGCCCTGATTTGTTTTTGTGGCAGGGACTTGTGTTTTCGTATTTTAAAGTTTTTTTCTAGATTTATAACCTTAAGTTCTTCTGGTCGCCAACATAAAGGTCTCTCGGATTAAGAAGGCTCATCAAATAGCGTAAAAAAGAACTCATATAACTTTTTCTCCATAAGAGCGCGTCTATTTTTGAAATTTTTTTTTGTAAAAACGTATTTCATTTGACTATTGCACTTTAAACAACAAAATAGCTTACAACAGTGTTTTAACACTGAATATAACGTTATAATATTTAAACGGTCATTACTGTATTACAGACATGGCCAAGCATTTTGACTAGTTAATGTCATGTGTGTAAGTCAGATGGGTCAATGTAATATAACTGATAAAACTTGTTAATTACTGATATAATTGGAAAAATAAAGTCGCTAGAAAAAAATAGTAATCTAAGTAAATCTAAACTTAACGCAATATTGCCACAAGAGCTCTTCCAAAGGTTTATTCATAACCAAATATAAATACAATTAATATACTGTTTTCTAAACAAAAAAGTTCTAAAAATGATCTAAACATTGAATAAGATTGGTTAGAAAATTTAACAACAGCTCAAATGCCAGATTATGCAGTGGAAATTCTGAGTTTAGGCTCAAATTTTGCTGCCGCAATTGAAAACCCAAAAGAGCTTCCTATGGTCGATATTATATCATTTGTAAAATTACCTATTGAAAAATTAGCGATCACAAAAAAAAGAAAAAATTAAATCAAATGTCTGTAGCATCCTCAATATTTATAAAAACAAAATTAATGCAAATCAAACACGATCACGATTTTCCAAAATTAACAAAGAGCTATGCAAAAAGAGTAGGAAAAACTTGATCATTTCTAAATCAAAACCCTAATTTAAAAATATTAGGACCCGATAAATCGAATAAAACCGTTATTATAGAATCTAACGAATACGACCATAAAATGCAAACTCTCTTGAATACCAATGAATCCTATAAACAAATTAACAATGATCCAACCAATATACATTTCAAAAACAAAACAACGATTTAATAAAATTTTGGGAAAATAAAAATTATATCTTACCAAATACCTCAAAAAAAAATTAAAAATTAACAATGCACAAACTCCAAAGATTTATGGGTTGTCAAAACTTCACAAATCCGGAATACTTATGCGCCCAATTGTCTCCTGTGTTCAGTCTCCACTACATAGTTTGTCAAAATTCTTAAAAAACATCTTAAGCAATATAACAAATAAAACCAACTCTTATATTAAGGATTCATAGGATTTCAAGGAAAAAATAAAGAACATTAAGCTACCAAATAATTACTTACTTATCTCATTAGACGTCGTATCCCGATACACTAACGTTCCAATACAACTAGCTTTAGACATAATAACACAAAAATGTGATGAAATTAAGCAGCATACTGACATTCCGCTAAATAAATTTCTTAAAGCTACAGATACAATAATACATTTTATAAACAAGAGGGTTGTGCCATGGGATCGTCAATATCAAGCATAATCGCCCAAATTGTGTTAGGAAACAACATCATACCTAAACTTAAATACCAACTTCCTTTTTACTTTGGATACGTGGACGATTGCATAACAGCAATTCCCAGCAACATGACATTAGATGTACTAAAATCGTTTAATTCATTTCGCCCCAAACTTCACTTTACATTAGAGTCCGAAAAAAGAAAACACCTTAAATTTCTATAGATGTGATAATTCTGTAAAGGCTGAATAGTACACTAAAGAAACATGGTCGAGTAGAGATCTTAATTACTTATCACAACACCCTATGTCTCAAAAAAGATCAGTTGTGATAGGGTTAGCTGATAGAGCTTTTTAACCAACATGAAATACCTGTATGTCACAAGGGATAATTTATTACAAAATAATTTTCACTTAAAACTAAAAGAGCAAAAAATAAAAAAACCCATATAATCTATCAAATACCATGTCATAACTGCCAAAATGTTTATATTAGACAAACAAGACAAAATCGACTGAACGGGCATCGTTACGATAAAAAAAAAACAAAACAGCCCTAAAAAAACCATGAGGAAGTTAACGGATATAACTTAAAATTTTTCTGAAACCAAAATATTGAAGACTGAACTAGTCCAAAAAAAGCGAGAATTTTTGGAGATGATATTTATTAAAAAATTCCCAAACGCCATCAATGATAGATCTGATATAGAGAACCTTAATTAAATATATTATAATATGCTTATTTAATTAAATATTACACTTAAAATATATAATATAAAAACAATAACAGTATAAAAAATATATGTATATATAAAACATACGTCAATTCCAAGCACCCTAATAGTAAATTTAATAAAAAACAATAACACCTACAAAATACCAAAGATAAGATCGTAGCCCGAAAACAGTATGTGCAGTCCCACCCAACGAAATGTTTATATTTTAGAAACAAATTGTATCTTGTGAATGGTGTTAATATTCGTATCATGTTTGAAAAATGTTATATCGTATTTATTTATTAACTTATTAGGAAAATAATAATGGTGAGTCGAGAAAAAAAATCTTGTATATTGTTTGTTTTTTTTTTTCTCTTTTTCTAATTTGTGTTCGTTTGTTCATAATAAATGTAATGTAATACCATAGAAATACTTATGTTTACATGATCGAAATTTAATGTCATAATTTCTTCCCCTCATTAATCACGATTCTTCAACCTTTTTTAATATCAAAATGTAAAAACTTGTTTTGATTGTTTTTTAAATATATGTAACTATTTTAGATAACTGATGAAGGCCTTATTATGACCGAAACGTTTTATCCTCGGAAAAATAAAATGACTTTTAAAACAATTTTTGGATTTTGAACCTTACTCCCAAGAAAATACATCCCTCTTTTACAGTATATATATATATATATATATATATATATATATATATATATATATATATATATATATATATAATATATATATATATATATATATATATATATATATATATATATATATATATAGGGTGGCCCAACGAAAAGGTCCCACCCTTATTTATGACTTTCCTGGTATATTTTGGGAAAAATATATTTTATTTTTATATATATATAATAGGGTGTTCCAAAAATAAGATATCGCATTACACTTGACATTTTTAAATGGAAACCCCCAATTTTTTTTCTATTTTTGGATTCTCCAGGAAGTTTTTAGTAACTTTTGTATAATAGAGTTTATACCTATCTTCAACCATTTTGAAGTTATTTGAATAATTGAATAATATCAAGTATTGATAAATTAAATTCAAGAAAGGGTCAAAATAACGAAACTTTATTATCAAAACGGAAACATTGCAAGGGCTACTGCCCGGTTGTTTAATACGTTACATTCAGTCAAAAATATTAACCATAAGTATGTGGCTAAATTAATAAGAAAATTTGAAGCAACTAGATCTGTATCTAATATTCGCCGGAATCAGGAACACTAAACCATTTACAGTTTTACATTCACATTAAAATTTAAACAAAAATTAGTTACTTAGCTACAATGTGTCAAAAAGTCAATGTGGTAATAAATGTTGAAAGTGGTGTCCGTTTACCTCCATGCAATAATAAATATTTTGCTCAAATCTATTCCTAACATTTTCACACATTTCTGGAGTTATTTGTCTGCATTCCGCCGTGATCCGCTCCCGAAAATCTTGGATGGAGTCTGGCTTCGTACTAAAAACCTTACTTTTTATATGTCCCCAAAGAAAGTAATCTAAAGGACTCAAGTCCGGAGACCTTGGTGGCCACTCAATGGGGCCGCGCCGTCCGATCCACTGATTTGGGAAATGGGTGTCCAAAAACTGTCGTACTGGAGCTACATAGTGCGGTGGTGCACCATCTTGTTGGAAATGAAGAAAATTTTCATTATAATTAACCTCATTTTCTATTATTTCGGTTATTCGTGGCTCTATTGTATTTTCCAACATGTCCAAGTACAACTCCCCCGTCAAGTTTCCAGGAATAAAGAAAGGTCCTACAATATGATTTCCGAAAATGCCGGCCCAGACATTAATTTTTTGTGGGTATTGCGAATGTACCTCTCGAAACAAATGTGGATTCGAGTCGCTCCAATATCGACAATTATGTCTATTTACAGCACCATGTAAATAGAAGGTACATTCATCCGAAAAACAAATGTTAAATAACAAATTTGGGTTATTGTTCAAACGTTGTGTCATTAATTCGCAAAACTCCAACCTTCTATCATAATCGTCTTCATTAAGCTCATGGACAAGTTTAGTTTTGTACGGGTGAAATTTATAGGATTTCAAAATTCTTTGCACTGTTGAGCGTGTAAATCCTGAAGTAGCCAGACCACGAGTACTTTGGGTGTTGTCAAGAGCCACGTGTCCCAAAACTGCTATTTCTCTGGCTTCATTTCTACTTGGACGATTTTCCTGATTCCGGCGAATATTAGATACAGATCCAGTTGCTTCAAATTTTCTTATTAATTTAGCCACATACTTATGGTTAATATTTTTGTCTGGATGTAACGCATTAAACAACCGGGCGGTAGCTCTTGCAATGCTTCCGTTTTGATAATACAGTTTCGTTATTTCGACCCTTTCTTGAATTGAATAAATCATTGCAAAATATTATAATAGAACTAGGCAACTTAACGATTTCAAATCAAAGATAAAGTTGTTCTATGATTTACGATGACATTGACGGATGCTAAATTTCTTGCTGGTATCGGTGATTATTATTTTTTTCCGTATTATCAGTACTAAATTAAATGAGGCGAATTTTATAAAAAAAATTAAAAAAACTTCAAAATGGTTGAAGATAGGTATAAACTCTATTATACAAAAGTTACTAAAAACTTCCTGGAGAATCCAAAAATAGAAAAAAAATTGGGGGTTTCCATTTAAAAATGTCAAGTGTAATGCGATATCTTATTTTTGGAACACCCTGTATTATACAATCATACATGAAAAGACGTCCCCCTAAAAATCAAAATTGACGTGTCCAAGCGTTTTTCCCAAAATATACCAGGAAAGTCATAAATAAGGGTGGGACCTTTTCGTTGGGCCACCCTGTATACATATATATATATATATATATATATATATATATATATATATATAAACATTATATTTAAATATTAATATGTAATAAAAAAGGTGCCTTTCAGCAATACATGCCTTGATAGAATTTTTCTTCCTATCCTCCCGAGAAGTCGCCTATATTGCCGATAAGGATATGAACTTTGAGAAACAAGCAGCTTCCCACTTTCCGAAATCGCCCACAAGCATTTCGACCAGATGGTCGAAGTTTGGCGCCTGGTACATTCCGAGAGAGCCCTCTATCACGGCGATAAAAATGGTCCAAATGCTGCTATCTATATCTTGTTGAACTTCTAAGCAAACTCTTCAGGCTTCACGATTTGTTTATTATGTGGCCTTATTAAGATGCCTTTAATCTTAGCTCCTGACAGCTCAGAGAACGCCTCTTCGAGAATCTCAAATAGTTTAGATTTATTGTCAAACCTTTAATATAATTGCATATTAAATTAAAGCTAACGAAGTTAGCTTTAATTTAATATGCAATTAAAGTTTGGTTGGGTCGACCAATGGCTATATCGTAACATTCTTTTTACCGATGACAAACTTTTCTAGTTTTTCCAGTTTCTTCTATTGTAATGTTCGTTGTCAGTCCGGCTCTCCCGTAAGCAAAAATAGTGTGGATTTTTCGTATGTTGTTATTTTTCTCAATAAGATTACAAAGAATGTTCTTCTTATAAGTACTTTTAACTACTACGTATTATTACTACGTTATAACTACTTTTTTCCTCTATATGAAGGCACCGAATATAGAAGGACTCGCTCTTTCGAACATTCTAAAGCGAAGGAACCTTCTAGTCGCTTCTAGAGCAAACTTAAGACAGAAAATTGACAAAAAAGGTTCAAAAATCGAAAGAATTGCCTAATAGCAAAAACAAATCACGGCTCTTATACCACTGATTTCCCTTTATTTTGGGGTAAAATGAATCATGCATACATAAAATGAACCCATGCACAAAAATTTTGTTGATTGGTGTAAACAATTAAGTTAAATTTGCATTTCAGTCACTAAGTAAATTAAGTTTAGAATAAACATCACCATTAATAATACCCACATAAAACCGTAAAATGTTTCTCGAATAAACAAATTAATGACGCAATTAAAAAAACGCGACCCGTAAGCTCTTTAATAGGATATTTATGGGGAAATGTTACAAATTTTATTTTTTAGATGGTAAAAACCAATCTAGGTTTCTCGTCAGTCTTTTTATTTTTAACGGACTTAAAAAAAAAGGAGTTTACTAATTCAACCCTACGTATTTTTAAAAAGATTTTAAAAAGGGGTGCATCGATTTCTTCGGATTTTTCAGAGTAATGTCGGAGTAGTCCTACAGCAAGCATATTAAAAGAGATATGGCGGAATGACGCCATTTTTAATATTTTACTGCCAAAGAGTTTCTGACATTAATTTGAAATGCTTTAATATCATAGAGTTATAAAGGAGAGACAGCCAGAGGGAGAGAAAAATCCAGCCAAGACCCTCTCTCTGAATTGTTACTATTTTGACAACAATTACCAATTGAGTGTTGCCAAGTTAGCTAGGCGATATTAGCTATTTTGCAAATCTTCTCTTATTTTCTTTTCTAATTAGAATAATAAAGGGTTGATGTGTTTTTAAGAAAATTCTATTATCGTTTGTTGCTAAAACTCGTAAGGTATGGGAGAGTATTTATAAAATTATTAAAATTGAGGTACAAATAATGAGATACCTAACCATTTAAATTCATAAATATTATTTTAACTGCATGTTAATTCAAAAATCTTCAATTCTGTAAATATGGAACTGTTCTTGATTTTTCCAGTGCTCAGTTAAAGTAATTGCAAAACAATATGTATGATTTTTCTAATAGTATATCTAATTGATCTAAGCAATTTCCAATGGATTGAATATTATGATGATTCATGTCTATTAGATTGACCCCGTTGTACCTTTTATTAGAGGCACATGGCTCATCAGGTTAAAAAAATGGTTAAATATAATACCAGTTTGAATTTAACTATCTGAGGTTTCATTTTATAATACTGAAAGTCATCTTTCAGTTTTGTGGTCGGTTTACAGATCAAACCCTGAAACAAAGGTCCAAATCACTGCGAGAAGAGATAATGTTGTATTTTCTCCTATAGTAGGTGCTAAACGTTTTATCTTTCTTGGTTTTCCCTTGCCGATCTCTATTATTGCTTATTTTGTTATACGTTTATTTCTGCGCCGAAGATTTAGGTTATCATCACTTTGGTTTGGTAATTGAATTGTGGACTCATGCTCTTGCTGGAACAATTTGTCAGCTTATTCTAGGGTCCATCCAGGGCACTGGTTGAACTCTTCGTTCTGTCCACTAAATGCAATTATTGTTTTAGTGAATAAAATTCTTTTAAAATATTTGTAATGCATTTAAGCTTCTACTGCCCCTTGAGAGTACTACTGATATTATGAGATGACCTTTTTCCCCCCCTTCCCTCCCTAGAGTAACTAGACCTCACACGTTCACAGCATCTGCTCCCTTTCTAGCGGTTATTAGTTTCACTTTGAAGTAATTTAGTTACTGTAACTTAGTTACTTTTTTAATTATGAAAAAAGTATCTTGTAACTACATACATCTGTTGAGTATCTTGTACTTTTGAAAAGTATCTTTCCTTACAAAATGTTACTTTAGTCAGAAAAAGGAACTTTAAAGAGTACCTTAGTTACAATTACATATTTGGTAGTTTGGTCAATTTCAACGTATACTTAAATCCTATAAAAACCATGGAAACACGCGGTAGCCGCACTCGCGGAAATGGAGTTAAGAGTCGGCACTTACTCTTTGTGGCGCTTACGATTTAACGTCGCTCATTGACTTTATCCATGTCGGCTCTTTTTTATTTTCCGAAGGTTCCAATTTCTTCAATTCAATACCCCTTCTACCATTGTTACTCCATTATCAGAAACAAACAAACAAGCTTAGCAACCAAGTTAGTTTTAGTTTAGTTACTTGGTTTACAGTAACAAGCCGTAAAGTCCACTTTGTTTGTTTTTTATCATATAAATAAGATAATTAGGTTACCTAGAAATAAGAATTTTGAAACACATAGAGTTTTTCTACTAATTTTTTTACTTCTGAAAATTAGAAATGCTAAGATGTAGGTGGGGTTCCTACCAATATTTTATCAGTTTCTACCTATGCCAAACTTGATTTTTGGGTATAATTTTAAGTAAATTGAGTAAGTAGTTTTTACATTGATACACACCACGATTTTGTTCCGTCATGTTATATTTGTACCAATTTATACATATGTCACATTTAAATTTTCTCCGAAATTTAAAGTCAACTGGATAAAAAGATTTTTTTTTGTTGATTTTTTAAGTATTTTATTTGGTCGCCATTTTGTTTCGCCATATTGGATTCATATAAACATTTTACTAGTTGATTCCTACATAATACATTTTTGTACAAAATTTGAGGTAAATTGCATAAGTAGTTTTTATTTTGATGACTTGATCAAAAACCTATTACTCTGTTGTTAAATTACCATACCTAGTATAGACATCTAATAAAGTACCTAATAAAATGTTATATTTTTAAATATAGAATATAGATATACTACCTATGTTAAACCCAAAAAAACAAAGTATTTTTTTGGAGTAACTAGTTTTGGCGCTAGTAGTACTCGTCTCTCAACTATTTGTCTGTACTGATGAAGACGTTAAACTTAAGTTTAATATTACGACATATGGGACTTCTTCGCGTTTGATTTTTTTGATACGCTCTAAATATAACCATGTTTTTTGCTTATATAACGGCTTATATTCACGCTCTTAAGTAACTGCGGAAACTAGGATAATGACTTTTTTATGTATAAAGACGGTACTATAATATTCTCTTTTAACACAGTTACTACTTACATGAAATTAAAACTAGTCGAGTAAGATATATTCCACAATATATTAGATATAAAAATGTTGCATTATTTTATAATGTACTTCTCCAAATAAAAGCAAATACTTCATATAATATTATACTTTTCAAGTCGTGCACGTGAGGTGCACAAATAACAAATCTAGAACAAATTAAAGATTTTTCACTTTATAGTGCTTAATAGAAAGTATGAGCCGTTAAGCGTCGCGTTGACGTGCAAAATGCAACAAATAAAATTCTGTACCACCCTTTATTACCTTTGTTTAATTATATCACCTTAACTGATTTAAAATATTAACAATTACTACAGATGTCTAACACACATACATCTCGTTTTAATTAATTGTATATATAACATTGCCAGAGATTTTTAAATGTGGTGTGTTTCTAGAAGAATAAGTGTCGTGTCCCAAAATAAAATTTAAAGTTTTATTTAAATTAAATAAAATAAAAATATAAAATTTTACTTGCACTTGACTCACCATGGAATTGGGTGGGATTCTAATATTTTATCTACAAAAAACAACAAATTAGTCATCAAATAGGTACCCAATTATTAAGATAACGAGGATAAAGATTCAAAAAAGATGGAGAAATATATGTTGTTTTTTGCTTATTTATTTCTATATTGCCAACATCAATACAAACTGAATAAGCAACGTCACAAAATTGCATATTATATGGAAATAATAAATATTTAAAAAAACAGTAATCCAATATTCATAAAATATAACATAATTATATAGAAATGAAGCAGATTGTACACAAATAAAACACAAAATTGTTAAAATAAAACCTACACCTACACACAGGTTGTGGTATATTAAAATCATAATTTAAAAATCAAACTTAAAAGAATAAAAGCATTTGGTTTTGGCGAATTATGTAACCTTCTTTTTAAATCTTGCTTCTAATTAAATGCAGTATGCATCTAATAATACCTTTCTGGGTTTTGAAGATACCTATAGACCCACAAAATAATAATCAATAGTTGAGTAAAGATTGCACATGGGCAAAGTAGAACAGTATAATACTTAGATAATTAACTAACAAAAGGTCTTATTAATAACAGAAACTATGGATCGAAATCTACATATACGGCCACAGGGACTATATAGCCTTGACTGGAAGTAACTAATATGGTCTTACCAGCTCAAAACTAAGTCCACGTGAATTCCCACAAAATTTGATAGAAGAAATAACTGATATGAATTTATGATTAATGTTTATATATAAGGATTGGTTATTTTCTCTGGCCGATCTAAAGCAAGGCCTAAAGGTCAAAACTCCATTGTATTACCAGAGCGCCTGTATCATCAGCATACTGGCTCACCAACCCCCCACTCCTGCTGAATATTTATTTGGCAAATTCGTAATAATTTTAAAAACTTCTGTTTTATCAACAGTATATAGATACAGAGAAAAAGGATTCATAAAATTAGTATAATTTATTGGTGATAAATTTCTTGAAGAATTGTATTATAAACTATTGAGGATTATATGTACAAAATCAATATCAGTTTAAAGGTATCTATTTTATTTTTATACATTTCAGCATTTCAGGGAAAACATTCGAATTAAGAAAGTTAATGTTCCTTGGCTAGATGTTATTGATTAATAATCACAAATCGTGATTTTGTTCTCTTTCCCCTCTATCAACCCCGTTAGTTTGTGTCACTAAAGGATGCAATACTGTATAAACCTATAATATAAAATTGAATGAGTTAAGCTTCTAGTTCGTTAAAGTGCCTGTCTATATAATGAGAACCCTTAGTCAAATATGAGCGACGATAACTGACCTATTCATTTTGTATATATCAGTCTAAAATCGGGACTTTCTAGGGCTCAGAAAGGACCCAAAGCTTACTAGAGGCGCCACAGCGCGATATTTTTGTAAGTCGCTAGGGGTGCCATTATGGGATGACCATTTTTAGTTGCTTGTTTTTTCTAGATGTAGATGAGACCTTTTTGTTGCATGTTTTTATAAGGGGTGTCATCTTGTATATAAATACTCTGAAATGCCATGTCGTTATAAGCTGGTGAATTATTTGATAGATGCACCAAATTTGTTACATCTTCTAAACTTTAATGCACCTAATCCATACCATATAACAGTCCATTATCTTTTTAGGTGCCCTCTGCATCATACTAATTATGGGTACAACCGTTCCATGTTCTAGAATTCAAAGATGTTTTAACAACAACTGTAATATGTTAGAGTGGTTTTCAACTGGGTAATGTAAATAAATGTGCAATTACTTAAACAAATTTTATAAGTAAAATGGAGCTACCATTTGTAATGAATAAATAAATAAATAAACATATTGGAAATAAGTTATATGCACATTAAATACAAGAAATTAAAAATGGGTTTACTGTAGTACGAATCGTTTTTATGTAGGTATATCAAATGGTTGTTATCTAAAATAATTGCCTCAAGAGTATTTGTATAAGCTGTTTACTTATTTGCTTTATATATAGGTAATATATAAATAAGGTTTCTTTCATATTTTTTGTAATTTTTTGAAGGTGTACAATATTAACCTTTAATTTTCTACTTCAGATTTGCACTTATCTATTAAGTTATATGTATATCTGCACGCGTGTTTGTCATCTGAAAAATTAAAATTCTGATTACGTGAGATACTTAAAACTATTGGTTTCAAGAACAAAAAAAAACAATTATAGAACTTGTAAACAGTTGTTAATTCAGACAAATCTAGGAGGCAAAATGTTTAAAATTAGAATTTTTGTATTGCTGATACGATATTTGCGGTCCTGAAACCTAAATTAGCTCACTGCTTTCTTGTATGTATTCGTTTGTCGATTCATTTGATTGCACTAAATTTTATTATACCGTCGTCCCCGCCCAAAAAAACAATCTTTTAAGGTGGAAAAAGAAAACATGGAAACACTTTAAAGTTAAAGTCACATTTAGAAAAGTAAACCCCGGATCAGCGTTTGGTCAAAAGAAATTTTGTTTAAGATGGACAGGAAAAGCCACTCGCAGGAAAGCTAATGGTGCACACAGTAGGAGGAGAGTCTGCGCCTGTATAACATAGAGATATTAGTATTAGACATCTGTAAACGATAGTGGTCCTATGATCGATTTAGAAGATAATTTATTGTTGGAATGATCTTAATTAAAGAACATGGCTTACCATTTGACCCTGTAATCAACATTGTAAAACTGGAAAGCGAAAAATTGGTTCTGGCTAACGAAAAAAAGTGTCCGAACAATAAACGTCGTTGCTGCTGAACTGTCCGAATACCGGGCAAAATATAATACGTGTCCAGGGGAAATTAAACCTATCTGTGTCGGATTGGTACAGTAATTATGAAACAGTGAACCCAGAAAATATTTACTCTTGTTTTTAATAGCTAACAGAACAGCTGCACATGTTTCCAAGGGTAAAAAGCGACCAAACGCCTGTCATGTGATTTAATGTGTGGATTGCGAAATGAAGAAGTGAAACAACTGACAAGATAAGCGTGTGCCGACGTATGAGTAAACAAACACGTCTTTTTCTCAGTATACATTACAATAAAATTCAGGAGAATTATGTTAAAACGTGAACCCATAACAAAACAATAAAAATATTTTGCAACAAAATATTTTATAATAATAAGAATATATCTAAAAATTATTCTTATGGAAGTATGCTTGTGTTCGACGAGCAAAGATTATAACAGAGAAGGAATAGCCTGCTTCCTAAAGATGAATATCAAGCTACCCCCCTCAGTGCAATTTCATCCTCCACTACCAATATTTTTTCCGAGAAACAGCTTGCGAAACTAATGAGGCAACCAACGCAACAGAATTTTTTTTCATGTCTTTCATATGAGATTATTCCACTTCTCCAGACAATACAACACCCCAACCATATCCTCAGAAAGGGTATTAATAGTGCAGAATGCATCATTTAAGCCAAACTCCGGTAAAGTTCTTGAACGTGGAAGGCGATCATCACACGGGAGCGATTGCAACCGTCAAAGATGAGCCATCAGCAGAAATCTCTTTCTCGAAAGAAGACCCTAACAATTGGCATGCATCAAGGAGGTCACAAAACTCCGGAGGTAGGGAGTTTCAGAGGGGGGAGCACGAATTTTCGAGGCGCTGGAGAGAAGGAGGAGCTCCAGTAAGAATTCGTAACATAATAGAAGGTTACTCAGCCCTCTTTTTTTCAAAAATGTCTTCGTGTCCCCATCACCGGCAAGATTTTGTCACAATATAGTACAAAGGAATGGACTCAGAAACACAACCTCTTCTACAACAAGAAATATTAGAGGTATGTATGGCAAAGACTGGCAGCTTCCAGTTCCACCCTAGACAATACAACACCCCAACCATATCTTCAAGAAGGGTATTAAAAGTGCAGAATGCATCATTTAAGCTAAATTCCGGTAAAGTGCTTGAATGGGGAAGATCATCAGACAAGAGCAGTTGCAGCCGTTACAGACGAGCCATCAGCATGCATTATTGCAATATTACCTGGTAGGTAGATTACGGATTGTTGATTTGGGAAGCACTATATCTAACTCCTGTGATTTAAAATATTGAGTCCTACTGAGATCAGTGCTGGGGCTCCTGCTTTTCCTGACTTATATCAATTATTTGAAGGGCTGTGACCCCAACGTCCATCTGCTGTTATTCGGGGATGATACACCCGTTATTAGAAGAGCAAGTGGTCTGAATGATTTGCGGGATGGGGAGGAGACGCAGGCAAGGTTTTTGCAAACCAAATGAGCATGATCATTGCCAAGAACCAGAGGTTATTTTTATCAATGCGGATAATGAATCTACCGGATGCTAATAAACCAGTTAGTTTTCTGGGAATGCAAATTGACTCCAAGTTTACGTGGAACGATAATGTAGACTGTTTGCAGGAGTGCAGCCCATGTGGTTTTTTTGTGTGTGTCCAGCCAAGGATATCTTATGAGTTCCCGGCGTGTCTTTGTGCTACAAAGGAAAGCAATTCAAGTCATAAGCAATGCCAATTGTAGCTGATTGTAGAGTTTTCTTTATTAACCCTAAGGTTGACAAGGTTGAAGAGATTCAAGAAAGAATGCACAATTCTGTGGATGTTCTAAAACAGGAATTTGTCGAATTAAAACTTCCCAAATGAAAGTGATACTCCAGTAAATAACTCTGTTGCTCAGTCTTTTACGGAATTTTATCAGGAAATCCAGGATAGAAAATCAAGAAAGAAAAATCTCATGATTTTCAATAAAACAGAACCAATTAACATCAGAGATGATAAGAATGAAGTTGAAGCAATGTTAAAATTCGTTGTTCCGAACTTGGATTTGAGTAACACGAAAATATTTCGAGTTGGGAAACGCGATAAAACCTCAGATAGGGAAAAGCCATTTAAATTAATATTCATCAGTGAAGAAATCGTCAAAACTATTTTATCCAAATCCAAACAATCCCATCCATCCAAACATTGGGATTAAATTTATCAATGGCATTCCTAAAATCGTTAATACGACTAATTTAAACTAAGCAGTTCACCCACCAGTAAGGTAATGAAGATCTACTATCAGAATCAGAAGGACTTAACACAAAGATTAACCAATTCTATTGCTGCCAGTAATGAAGAGTATGACATATATGCACTGAGTGAAACATGGTTGCAAGAGAATGTTTACAGCTCGGAATTGTTTTCTCAGAATTATGTAGTTTTTAAAGGGAATAGACTTTTACCCGGAGCAGGGGGTGTGTTAGTAGCAATAAACTCAAAATTTAATTCTACACAGGTTGATGTAAGTAAGACATTTTAATAACACAGTACCCAGTGTAGATGTTGTGTGCTGCAGAGTTGCAACAACTTCAAACTCTTTGTATGTATTTAGTTTGTATATTCCATGTGGATCGAGTAGTGATATATATGTAAATCTTATTGAATGTTTTGAATTGTTTCAATCCATTTATGGCCAAAATATCTTGATATTAGGGGACTTCAATATTCCTTCATTTTATTACTCAATTGCTCAAGAAAAAAAAGATATAAAAACCGAAATAATACACAATTTTATGCAATTTTTTAATTTATCCCAATTCAATTATACATTAAATAGAAATAATCGCATATTAGATTTAGTTATGACCAACTCACAGTGTTCTGTAAAGAGGGATGATTTACCTCTGGTAAAACTTGATGCACACCATCCGGCCTTAAGCATCACCTGTGATCTCAAAGTTTCAATGTTAAAAAACATACCGCATAATCCTTTTAATGAAAAATATAATTTTAAAAAAGCTAACTATCCTCTTTTATATAATGAAGTGTCTAAGATCGATTGGAAGGCTTTAGATAATATTACTAATATAAACACTCAATGCGACATATTTTATGAGAAGATTTCTGAGGTTTTTAAAAAAGCAGTACCACTTTATACTAATTTTAAACGTAAGTACCCGGTATGGTATAATAAAGATATAATTAAAAATGTTAAACAAAAAGATAAGTTTTTTCATAAATATAAAAAAACTGGCAGCCTAGCTCACTTAGCACAATATAAAGAATTAAGATCACTCACAAAAATACAAATAAATAATGCATATAATGATTATTTGAATACAATTCAGGATAATCTGTTGGATGACCCCAGTAGAATCTGGAATTTCATCAATTCTAAAAAGAAAACATCAGGTATACCAGATGTTGTGAACCTTAATGGAGAAACATTTGATACTCCAAAAAAGATTGCGTCTGCTTTTGATAAATTCTTCTCTAGTGTGTATAATATACCAATAGATACTTTTGGGATAAATGATCCTTCTCGTCAAAATTTTTTGACAATTATAACGCCAAGATTCTCAGCAGAGGATATTATAAAAATTTCAAGGAAACTAAAGCCCAAACTGTCATGTGGTCCAGATCAAATTCCTAGTTTTTTCATCAAAGATTGTATAAGTGTGTTGGCAACACCTTTGTCAATAATATTCAATTTAAGTCTGTCTTCATCGCAATTTCCAGATCGCTGGAAGATCTCTAAAACTTGTGCCATATTTAAATCAGGTGATCGATCTGATGTGAGTAATTATAGACCTGTGGCTCTTGTCTGTGGCTTCTCCAAACTGCTAGAGATGTTACTCCATAGTTACCTGTATCCACTTACAAGGCATTTAATATCAAGCAATCAGCATGGATTTATGAGGGGACGGTCAACAATTACTAATTTGGGTTGCTTTGTAGAATATTTGTCAAAAAAGCTGAGCTGTCCTAAATCTCAAGTAGACGTTATCTTTACCGATTTTTCAAAGGCATTTGACAAGATCAATCATTCTGTAATTCTCCATAAAATGTCATGGTTTGGTTTCTCTAAAACTCTCATTTCTTTTTTCAGTTCATATTTAACTGATCGATATCAGTATGTTGAATTTTGTGGCCATAGATCTAGAGGATTTAGGGTGACTTCTGGGGTACCCCAGGGTACTAACCTTGGACCTTACCTTTTTCTCCTTTTCATTAATGATGTGTGCGATGTATTGGATGTTCATAGTTTACTGTTTGCAGACGATTTAAAATTGTATTCCTCAATAAAGAACTGTGAGGATTCACTTCGTTTGCAGAGTAACATTGACAAGTTGCAGAGATGGTGTGAGAAAAACGACCTGGGCCTGAATATATCTAAACGTAAGGTTTTAACTGTAACCCAAAAAAGAAATCATATCAACTTTTTTTACAACATCAATGGTTCTCTAATATCCAGGTGCAATTCAGTAAAAGATTTAGGTCTTACGATCGACTCTAAACTTACATTTACAGAACACATCACCAAAGCGACATCTGAGGCATCCCGCATGTTGGGATTTTAGATGAGAAATTGTAAAGACTTCACGAACATTTCATGCTTAAAGTCACTATATTTTGCCCTAGTTCGAAAAAAACTGGAGTATGATAGCATAATATGGGAACCTTATTATGACAGGTATATATGTGATATTGAGAGAATCCAGCATAGATTTTTAAAGTTTTTGTGTTTGAAAATGGATGGTGTGTGTCCCACACGGGGAATTGATAACCAATACCTTTGTTCTAGATTAAATGTAATGACATTAAAATCCAGAAGATTTTATATGTGTTGTATGTTCTTATATAAAATGTTAAATAATAACATTGATTGTAGTGATCTTTTGAGTAAACTGCCATTTTATGTTCCTAGAATCACTAGTAGAAGCACTGATTTGTTCTACCTTCCCAAGGCAAGCACCAACATTAAATATACATCTCCAATTTATAAAATATGTTACTGCTTCAACAAAATACATGGCATTGGGGACTATACTATATTGAGGCCCTCTAAATTTAAAGCACTTGTTACATCTTATTGTATGGAACTATTATAACTGGTTTTTTTATTTTTTTTATTTTATTTTATAACTGGTTTTTTTATTTATTTTAATTTAGGTTGTGTATGTGGCTTTGTTTCAATTTATTCTATATTTTCATTCTTTCAAAGTGTACCACTTAAGATTTATTTTTAAAATTATTATTTAAATTTAATATTATACCCTGTTATTGGTTGTTACTGTTGGGTGTTCAATAAATAAATAAATAAATAAATGTACTGATAGTACCTTCATTATATATTTATCATTGTCTGATATATATAAAAACCAACTTGTCTCAATATAGAATACATGAAAACGTCCACATTCCACAAGAAATCGAACCAATATCTATAAAATTTAATAAATAAAAAAATGGGGTCTGCTTTTATGGTCCAAAATTCTACAATATCTCACCTGTCCCTGTGAGGATGCTACCTCTAAAAATTTTTAAAAATAAAATATCTTAATAAAACTGTTTTTATTCAATACGAGATTATAATATCATATATAAAAGAGTGCATCAAGCATTGTTAAAAATAGTCCCAGTGTTTTGCTTATTTTTGGAAGTTTAATTGTAGTTAAATTAGTGTATGTAGTGTCATTTTAAAGAGAAAAAAATCAGTTATTTAACAGTGTAGTTTTTGTGTTCTGAAATTTATATATATGTGTCTTAAAACCCTATAATATAAAGCTGATTTAATTATAATATATATACCAGTTAGACCCAAAAAAACTACAGAAATTATTTCTTATCTGTGAAATATTAATATTCACAATAATTTATTCATATAGATATTTTGTATGGAAACAGTTGTTTATGTTTTGGGAATCTCCTACTTTTTATATCTTGTTTTGATTAAGAGGTTACTGACCTTCCTAAATTTGATTGTTTGTCTATGAATGAGAGATACCAGGGCTTTTTAATAAGTTTTGGGGTGTGCTGTTGAATTGAGTAGGTGGCTACACCTTAAGACTTTCGATGTCTCACGTATTTAGTAAACTGGGTATTTTTTATTATAATATATTTGTTATTTGTTTGACATAAGCATATATTTGGCTGTTTGAAGTAAATCTTAATTCTGAAAAATAACTCCAGGCCATTGCCAATTTTGAGAGAATTTTAGTGGAACAAATTTTGTACCTAAATTACTGCTGCTGCATCTTTCAATAAAACTGTAATCTACTTCAAATTTCGAAATGTCTGAGACATTTAAGTGCTCTAAAAACAAGACCAACTGCAACTGGATTTGCATTGTCTGCAATAACATTTTTCACCCTAGTTGCTGGAAAAGAACAAAGGCTTACACAATTATTAGTCAAAACTTGATATGGTGTTCAGAAGTATGTGCAAGCATAGCGGGCACTGAAAAGGGACATGATCCAACAGTTGTGGCACTACAAAATATAATAAGGGAGAAAACAGAGGAGTTGACCTTAAAAAATGAACATATTAGGAGGATGAGGCGAAATTCTACAGCTTTTGAACATGATGCAGAAGAAATGGAATCTAAATTACTGTCTGAAGTGAATTCCTCTAAGCTCAGGATTGTTGAACTCACAAAAGCCATTGAAGATCAAAAGGGAATTATAGCTTCTTTTAATAAAGGTATTTCCGCTGATGCGGAGACGCAGACCGTCATCAAGGTAATTAACAGCGCAGCTCAGACCATACTCCACAAAAATTACAGTAAGAAAACTCAGACTGGCTTTTTGCTCCCAACTCAAATTGCAATTCGGAAGCTCAAACAGATAAGACTGATATCATAGACCAAAAAAATCAGGTAAACAACCTCAAATCCCAGATTACGCAGCTAGAAGCGGAAAATACCCAGTTACAGATGAGCAAAAGTGAATCTGATGAAAAATTGCAGAATATCATGAAGGACTTAAACGACATCACTGAAATAAACAGAAATATGATTGAAAGCATAAGGGTTCTTGAAAGTGAAAACAGAATGTTTGAATCAGAAATTGTTAATCTGGAGAGGCTTCGTGACCTAAATAAGTCATTAAATGAAAAGTTAAGCGAACTAGAAGAACTACAAAGAAGTCTGCAAATTTCTATTGGAACCCTCACGGCAGAAAATAACTATTTGTCTGACAAGGTTTTGGATCTACAGAAAAGCCTTTCCTGTTTCACAGCCAGTCTAAGGCATTGCTCATTATCAGAACCGAAACTAAATGTGAACTGTGCTATTAACCAAATGAAACTGGACCACCCGGAAACCAAAATTGATAGAAAAGTTGTTGTTTTTGGAGATGAAAGCGGTCGAAATCTCTCATGTACTCTTAATGTCTTGTTGAAGTCCCCATATTTTAAGGTTAGAGGTATTGTTAAACCTCACGCGACTTTACGAGAAATTGTAAGTAATATATTTGGGGAAACGCAAGATTGCGGCAAGGACGATTTTGTAATTGTATGTCTTAGTATTAACATGAGATCTTCTAACCTAGTAGCATTAAGACAGATTTTTGCAATTGGTAAATTTACAAACTTAATTATTTGCTACTATTATAATAATGCATTGACTGATAATTTTCTTAGTAAAAAAATAAATGATTTATTTTATACTTATATACATAGGAATAATGTTTCTGTTAGAGTGATAGATAACGTAAAGGTCGGAAATAGATATAGGCATAATATTCAATCTCTTGGAAGATTACTTTTGTTGTATATCCAAAAAAGCTTACTTTTGCCTTCTCCTGTTAATGGTAATGTAATTAGGATTAATAGTGATAATATTTTAAATTTACAACCTGTTGAGGCAGGGAGTCCCATCACTCGACGGGATGATTGTGAGTCTAATTTGACTTGTGTGTGTGATACTGATACCTCCACTATAGCTAGTGGCAGTCCTACAAATAATACACAGAATAGTAGTTGTGATTTTTTAGAGAAAAGTCCTTTCTTAAAGAATTTTCCATAATGTTGTTAAATGTTCAGAGTGTAAGAAATAAGACTGATGAGCTCTCCATTTTTTTGGAAACTCTTAGTAATCCAAGTATAGTGGTTTTGAGTGAACACTGGTTAAAGCCAGAAGAACCATTCTTTCTGCAGAATTACTCAATTATTAGTAACTATTGCCGTTCAACTTATTTACATGGAGGTACGGTTGTTCTTGTTAAGGAAATATTCTTGAATTGTTGTAATTTTATAAACATTAGTAAGTTTGACTTCTTAAACGAGGATAAAGTTTTTGAGCTTTCAATAAGTTACTGTTCCAAATTTAATCTATATATTCTTGGCTTATATCGTTCTCCAGTTGGTAGTGTTAGTGAATTTTTGTTTAGGTTGGAGATTGTGTTATCGCAGTTAAATTGTGGCACTTTGATTGTATTGTGTGGGGATTTTAATATCGATTTTTTAGATTCATTTAATATTAATACACAAATGTTACAATGTTTACTAAGCTCATATGGTCTATGTATGGTGGTCGATAAACCAACACGAATAACTGCCCATTCCTCTACCATTATTGACTATGTGTGCACAAACTTTGAAAAAAATAATGTTCTTTTTGAGGTGATGAATGCAGGTATTTCAGACCACGAAGCCATTTTGTGTAAATTTAAAATAAAAACAACTAAAAATGTGGGAAGGTTTAGAAAAAAGGGACGATTATATACCAAACATAATTATGATAGATTTTCGCAATTATGCAGCGGGAGGGACTGGAGCTATGTCTGGCTTTTGCCTGATCCCGTGGAGGTGTTTCATGCAGAGCTCTACAAGGCCTTTAATAATACTTTTCCTGTTAAAACGCTAGTTAAAAAAATCAAGAAACTATGGGTTACAAAGGGCATTCGAACCTCTTCTAAAAATATGCGTTCACTTCACCACATTAGAAAGTTTTATTTTCATAATCACTTTTTTACTTCATATTTTAATAAATATAGAAAAGTTTATAGAAGTATTATTGGCCTTGCTAAATCTTCATACTACAGAGATAGGATTGGAAATTCCAAAAATGTACAGCGAGAATCTTGGAAGATTGTAAATGAACTAAGGGGAAAAAACAAGGTACCAAAAGTCATAAATACAAAATTATCAAGCAATGAATTAAACAAATTTTACTGCTCTATTGCATACAATCTGTCCAGCAAAATCAATGCAACTTTAGACTATAAACATTTTTTTGAATATACTAGTGTAACAGATTCTTTTTTCCTTGCTCCAACAGACATTTATGAGTTGAAAAGTATTTTTGCAGAGATTGGAAATAATAAAGCAGCAGGATGGGATGAGATTTCAATTAGAATATTTCTAAGGTTACCTGAGTCAGTTTTACAAGTTTTGGTGGAAGTTATAAATGAATCCTTTTGGTCTGGAACTTTTCCTTCCTGCTTAAAAATTGCTACAATTTTGCCATTTTTCAAGGGTGGTGATGCAGAGAGCCCCTCAAATTACAGACCAGTAGCATTGCTCCCTACTCTGTCTAAAATTATCGAAAAAATTGTTAAGAAAAGGGTAATTTCATTCCTCGCCAGACATAACATTCTTAGTTCGGAACAGTTTGGCTTCCAAACTGCTAAGGGTACATCTGATGCAGTTTTTGCTTTTTTGGAGACATTATATTTGGGACTGAATTATGGTGGGATGGCTGCAGCAGTGTTTTGTGATTTGTCAAAAGCATTTGACTGCGTTAACCACCAGATACTGCTGTGGAAGCTCCAATCTTACGGTTTTAGAGGGACAGCACTTAGGTGGTTAGAATCATATCTCTCGGGTAGAGTTCAGAGTGTCTCGTTTAATGGGATGCCATCTGAACGAGGGGAAATGAGTTATGGTGTGCCTCAAGGATCTGTTCTGGGACCAATTTTATTTCTAGTTTATGTGAATGACTTAACAAAATTAAATATTAAAGGAAAATTTACAGTGTTGCAGTGTGCATGATACCAACTCCGCTAGTCTTAATGATACTCTAAATAATGACATAATTCTAGTAAAACAATGGTGTGACGCAAATCAATTAACTCTCAATATTTCGAAGACTAGTATTATGAACTTTAGGTGCAACCTAAATGATGTATATTTAGAAGACATTGTGGTTAGCAATTTATCAGAGAACAGGTTCCTGGGTATTTACTTAGATAGTAAACTTAAATTTGAAACCCACATAAGCCAATTAAATTCTAAGTTAAGCTCAAATTGTTTTGCCTTTCGAGTTTTGGCTAGGGAATTAGATCCATCTATAGTGAGAAATAGCTACTTTGCATTAATAGAGTCCCATCTTAGATATGGAGTATGTTTTTGGGGGGTGTGCTCAAGACAACTGTTTAATAGTGTTTTCATTTTACAAAAAAGAGCCATTAGGTATATGTATAAGTTAGGGTTACGGGTTTCGTGTAAACCATTTTTTATTTTAAATAAAATTCTTACCCTACCATCCCTATTCATTCTTGAGTCAGTATGCCTTATTCATAAAAAGTACAAAAATACTATATTTGAAGAAACAAATTACAGGACTCGACAAACACATAACGTTGCGCTACCTATACCATCAACTACTTTGGTAAGGAACTCCACCATCTTTAATAGCAGAAAACTATTTAATCATCTTCCTTTAAATATAAAGATCAATGAGTCAGAAAGAATTTTCAGAAGGGAAGTTAAAAGACTGCTAATTGAGAAAGCATACTATGAGGTATCTGAATTTTTCAATGAGAGATTTTAGTATTTTTATTTGTTTGTTGTTTGTATTGGTGTGTGCTCTCTGCCTCCTCATTTGAAATAGGTCTTAGTAGTATATGTATGTTTTTGTTTGTCTAATTAATTATATGTACTTTTAATCTACTTTAAGATTGTAGTATACTAATTTTTATTGTACACTTTTTATTGAGATAAATTTTTTTCCAGCTTTGTCAATTCCGTCTCTAGTCCCACGAATGCTATGTCATTTGAACAAAGCCAAGGTGGGAGAAGGTCTTCTGGAGAGCCGACCTGAATTTACGGGCCATAGACCCGCCCTTTCAAATTCAGAATCTTCATCACCATCTGCAGGATGCAAGACTCAGATGAATATCTCAAATGCAAGAAATGCACATTTGGAGGCCTGAATAATATGAAGTGGTCCAAGATTACTTTAAACTGGCCTGAGGGGGACTGATGTCTGTTAGAAAAAGCATGGGGAAAGACCTTTCTAAAAACATATGCCCCTCCTTGGAAAACTTAAAGACAGAGTGCAATATGCCTTTAAATAAAGATGGCCAATTATGATATGAGTTTTTAGCAAACTTTGAAAAGGCATATTGCACACAGAATAACTTTTGTTTACATGCACTCTATCTTGAGTTTGAATAGACTAGGTCTCAACCCAAATACACCTAGGCAGTAGAGATGGCACAACACTTAAGCTTTCCCCTCTGAGTTAAAAAGCTACCTCCCAGGGCTATAAAGTTTTAAAAATCACTTATTGCTACATTGTCAGATCCTTTACAAAGAGATACTATTTTGGGCAGCTAGTCAAGCCACCGTTTCTTTTATAGAGAGCAATAGATACACTCCCTTAGGTACTAGTGATACTAGTACTATCAGAGTTTTCCTGTAAAAGATAACAAAGTTTTTCAAAAAATCTTTAAACGTATTATTAAGAGCAACTTAAAAATTTTAATGTCAATAATTAAATTTATTTGAAAAATGCTTCAAGGAGTTTACTAGGCTTTGACTTTGAAGTAAAAATAGGATGTCCATTGGCTTGTGATATATAATCACTTGGTATTCAGTAAGTATTATAGCTGACATTATATAGCTATTGTTTTATATTTAACTCAAGAGATGATTAAGTGTACTTTAACAAATTGGATACATATGGAAATTATTACTGAGTAAAAAATATATTCACCTCCAACAATCAGATAAACGTTAGGAAAAACGTTTTTAACCTGCTTCAACAAACGGGCATGGCCCTGATGGAACAGATCAAAGGCCCCATCAGCATAGACTCGGACTGGGCGGGCAGCCCCACCTCTCATCGCTGTTTCCAAGTCAATTCTAACAGAATAGTCCACCTCTTCTCGAATTTTGGTGGGGCCCGGGTCTTCGCTGAAAGGTGCGGCCGTGCAGTTCACCTGCAAAGTTACGTCACATGTCAATAATGACGTCAAAACTTTAGCACCAATAACTATCACTATGAAGCAAATTCGTAAAAAAGCCACTATTGCAAAAAGGAAAAAGTATATGCATTCTACAAAAAAGAGACGTACTCTGGGCAGATAAAATAATAGTGCTGTAAGTCAAGTATATTCAAAATTTACCTACATGGCCGCACCCTTCATTCTTCCGCTGTAATAAGATTCTTTCAATTTTGCTGAAAAAGGCTTTATATAAATTATAGATGATGGTGAAACAATGGTAACACCTAATATAAATTATGAAACATATGTAGTTGCAAATCAATGTATTTATGTAGTATCACTTTGATTATCTTAAACCTGCCAGAAACTGCCTTCAGATACAGACTATACCCAGTAACCTTAACTATTAGCTTTTTGTTTTTAGAAAAGCATCAAATCTCCTACGTAACTTCACCTTGAAACTACAGAAACCAACAGCCACCTACTGTATTTTATTTTTCAGTGTTAAGAGATGTTTTGCCTGTAAAAATTTGCTAATCTAGTATTTCACTATATACAATTATAAAAAAATGTCCCTAATTAAAATTGTGAAATGACAATCACTAACAACTTTGCTCTTAAGATATATATGTATGGTCGAACTTGAGTCAACCTCTATTTATAACCAATAAAATGCTAATCTTGGAAAAGTGTATTTATTTTAGCAACATTGTGCCTAATAATAAAAAATAAAGACAAAATTTACATTGTTTTTATTGATTGTACATGCTCCTTCCATTCCTTCCCAGTTGAAGAGCTCAATCGCTGACTCATATAGAGAGAAAATATAGAAAGGTCAAAAAACTTGAAAAGGCTATAATACATTAGATAAGTTCTTTAATGACAGTTTTGGACACAATTTTCTCAAATTATGTTCATTTGTTTTTTTATATTAAATTAATTGTTTTTATATTGGTTTTGTTTTTCTTCTAAATTTTAATCTAATTTCATTTTACACAGCTTTGTATGTAATACATAATTATTAGTACAAAATGTATGTAATTACTTATCTATTTTTAGGGGTAGATTAGGGGCATGTAGTTAGACATGTGGTTCTGGGATCTTTTTTTTTAACCAACCCTGTTGCAGAATATTTAGAATAGGTATGTTAGATAGAAACCAATTTAGTTCAGGAGCAAGGGATTAGAGTAACATTGGCTACTACCTGTTAACCAGACAAAAAAAAATCATTTTTTGCTTTGAATGTAGAAATTTTATCACCATACATCAAGAGTAGGACCTTGAACAGATATAAAAATAAAGAATTGTAAGGTCACCTAGGTTCATAGTCATAGATCTCCGGAATTTATCAAAATATGGGGTGATATTCTAAATATTTATCAAAAGATACAGATATAAAGATATTTCAACCAAAACATAAAGTTAAAAAAATATACTATTACATCATCAACAATTTAAAAATATTATGTGACTTTACATGGGTATTGACCTAATCAGGTCACTAGATTCAAAAAGCTCTTAATTAAAAAGGTTAAACATTATCAAATTAAACTTTTATTGGATTAAATTAATATATTATTAACCATGGATGTCATGACTAGGGAACATTTAAAAAACTATTTTTTTTGTGCTTCACAATCAAACAAAAGAATAAAGATATTCTAGAAGCAGTCCGACTCCAAAAATGTAACCCTGGCCTGAATACCTAGATTTAAACAACCTTAGATCGTTAACATTTACTCTGTGCTTACATTTGGAGACATGTTTTTGGGGGAAAGTACTGATGCAAATCACGAATTTCCCCTCATAAAAAAGAGCTATGTGTGTTATTTTGTATCTAAAGCAATGACAAACATATAGAGGAAAATTCAGAGATCCTAATATTTTAAGACTTTCAGGGTTGTATATATATAAATGCCAGGTCTTCTTCAAAAACAGAAATCAATTTTTGGGATTTAGATTTCAAAACACCAGAAATCACCAATGTGTTTTAGTTTTATTAATAGTTTTTTATTGATGTAAATTGCTTTATTTGTCCTGCATGATGCTGGATCACTCAATTGTGTGCAGGATTTGCTATTATATTGACCTTGCACTCCACATTTTTTTATTAAAATGATTTTGATTTATTAAAGTGATTTATATAAGAAAATCAAATAGTAAATACCCATTGTTTGTAAAGATATCCAAAAAATCTCAGGAAACATTTAGTGTTTGTTGTTTCTGATAAATATAAAAATAGGCACCTGGGCTTTGCAAATATATATGTATATTTTTTTATTTCAACGTTCAACAATCTTCCACTAAAAATGTTAAGTAAATATTCCATGTGTATTTACTTATAAGATTAATATTTTTATTTAATTATATGGAGGTACTTGCTTAAGGGACCTTGCTGAACATTCTAGATAGTGGGTTATAATACCATGGTGATATGGATGTTAAAAAGTATAATATAAAGATAATGCAATTCAAAAGCTTTTAAACTAGAAGGGCATTAGTTAGATTTTTGCGCTCAACACATTAATTTTTTTTGCTATCAAACCATAGTTTCTGTGAGAATCAAGCATTATATTGATTATGGTTACTATTATTATGCTTCTGACTAAAAGATATACAGAAATATTTTTTGAACTTTCAAACTGAAGGCATTTGCTTTTGAAATTGAATATCACTGCTCGGTAAATTTCTAGATTATCAGCAAATAAATATTACTCTGAATGATCAATCACATCTCCAACATCATTAATAAATAGGTTAAAAAATAGTGGCCCAAAATGAGAACTCTGTAGAAATCCTGTGAATATATCAGACTTCCTAGAAACACAATTAATTGGATTAATTATATCCAAATCTAAGGTCTGTGTATCTACCAAATACAAAATTCTATTATACAAAATTATCATGTAAATAATTATAAACCTAAGAGGATAGAGCAAATTACGGATCTTGCTGTTACACTTGACAGTGAACTCACTTTATTTCATCAAATTGAATATGTTGCTAAAAAATCTTTAAAGCTTTTAAGTTTTCTGTAAGACCATAAATATGAGATGAGAATGAAATATTATGAGTATAAAGAGGTTATATTTGATTTAAAAGATATATTGTTTTAAGCAAATATACTTTTATTGGTTTCTACAAGGACTTCTGGATCACTGAATAATGAATATCAAAATAAACTATAAAATACCTCAAATATAGCAGTAATACCACTTTGGTTTTATTTTACAAATACAATGTAAATCCAATACTACCTGAAATATTTTCATTATATCTTATCTTAGGCTTGAAGGAAACACACATTGAAATCCAGAATATTTTATTTGACGATTGTACAATCTCCGAATACCCCTCTATACAGTAATACATGTCTTTCAGATGTTATGTTAAGAAAACTAAGTTATTTTGAAACATCAAAAAAAATGTTTACAATATAAATAAAATGTTATACTTAATACAAATTTAAAGTAATGTGTTATTTGTCTTTTATAAATGCCTTGTCTGTAACATTGGTGTTAGAAGTTTTTTTTATGTTCCTGTAGGTAATATTTTGATCAAATTCAAATTTAAAATATACTTTATTGTACGAAGATTTTCATTTTATTGACAAAGTTTCTTGAAATAATATATAAGTACAAGTAAGTAATATCACTGAAAATAATAAAACTAACACTGAAGCACATTTAAAACAGTATATGTGTAAGATAAAACAGGAGTATAACAAAACATAAAAAAATACAGAAAGATACATAATGGGTTAGAGAGGTTAAAATCAAAATCAAAATAGACTCCCATAATACACTTCTAGGGTATAAAACGCCTTAGAAAATAAAAGTTCTTTCAGTTTATTTTTAAATGCTTTAAGACACTGACTATATAGTGTGGAATATGACATCTCTTTTACATTAAATGATCTGTCAGTCTTAATTTTTGGGCTTACATTACATGTTTCAGATGAAAAAAATTTATTAATGCTCTAAAATGTTTTTTTGCTCATTGAGTACTTCCAAAATAATATTCTTTTGTAAAGCATTCCATTTATCAGTAAAAAAATAGTTACAATTATAGTCTTATGTTATTATCTACAGTTCCACTTACTGCTGTCATTTTGTGTATATTTGTACAACTTTCTCGAGTATTTTTTACTAATCCTGGTTAAAATGAGAACAGCAAATGCAAGACATATACATTTTACCGTAGGTACATTCACGTTTTCTAAATAACTTTGGTAAAGTATATTTCTTGCAGTATTTCAAAGTGCAAATTGCATGAAACATAAAATCATCTAAACTACTCTGCAATATAAAAGCAATTTCTTAAAATTTAACTTTATTTTAAATGTCCATAAGTTGTAAACCAAATGGTTTATTTTCAAATGGTTTTCTTAAGAGTCTCCCACATTATGTAGATGCATGTTTTGTTAAAGTTTTGGTGGGATCTGAGGCTTAAAAGTTTCTTTGATCTAGAATATATGGTGGTATAATAAAAATAGCACACAAACTTTGTCAAGAGCAAAAATTTGCAAATCTGAAAAAAATTTGATTTTAAATATATCTGGATTAGTTATTAGGAAATAACTAATTTCTAAAATTTTTGATATCAGATTGATTTTTTGAGAATTATTTTTTTTTCCAAAAATATGCATTTTTCTGAACATCTTTCCTCTACATTAAACACTCCATTTGAAAAGTTAACTTTTTACTTATTTTGGCTTCCTTATGGACAACTTGAAAAAAATTGTTTACAATTTTGGTTTTCTGAATGTCAATTTTACAGAGGTGTACTAATTTAGTTTATCAGATCCTGTCGTAAGTACCTTTTGTATTTTCTTAAATTAGTGCTAACACCCTGAATTATGTAATGGATATTTTTACTTTTCTTAATTATTTGTGAGAAGAGTGATTTCAAGCCTCAAGCTGGTTTTATCGTATTGTATAAATATTAACCATAGGTGGAGTAATTGTATGATTAATCTGAATAATTATGTTAATGCATAATTTTCCTTTAATTAAAAGTTTTATATATATTGTTGTAGAATTATGTAATTACATAAGTATTAATTAGTAGTCATTTGTATATAGGCTGTCCAAAAAATTCATAAAATATTTATTGTGTAAATTTCAATAAAATAAACAATAGGAAGAAAGCCACAAAAATACACAAAAGGACAAGGTACACTGTCTCCAGTGACCTCAATAACCTAGCACTGCTTTCAAAGCCACTAACTATAAACTATATTTATGTAAAAAACAATCAAATACAAATCACAGTATCATAAGATTAGTCATTAAAATAAAACTAAAATCAAAATTACCACTCATTATTACAGGATAATATAAAATTTATATATAGGCTGGTGCAAATTCGATGCACATGTTGGGATCTCAGGATTGGTAAGAGATGATGGAGAAAAGCTTAATTGGCATTTAAAGAGCTATGCACTCGGCTATGCATTGTAATTTGTACAAACACATTTTTAAAAATTATTCTTTGTTTTTTACTGACTTTAAATCGAGGTACGCCCCAAAATAAAATCAACATTTTCATAGTAACTTTTGTCCTCTAGAAAGTAAAAGTCAAACAAGATACCAGTTTAAAATTTTTAATCTCTTTTAGTATCTGCTTTGGATCCCAATAATCAGTCACAAAAAATTTCTTACAATTGAAGAAAAAGTTGAATTTATCTGATTAATTGGTGGTAATGAAATCCACACATCAGATTGCTTAAATATTTAATAGGCATCATCATGATTGAGCATGAATTTGGTACAAAACCCATCAATAAATTTGTTGGAAGAACACACAGAAGACAAGAGCAAGAAGGTACAATTTAAATTGAATGCAGCAAAAACACTAAATTTAACCAAAAATAAAATATAGAGGTGTTTGAAACATAATAAGATTAGGGCATAAGGCCAAAACTTCTGCATACTCCTTAAATCGTGATTTTGAACTATCTTAATGAGAGATTTTTTTTTAAAGAACATAATGTTTACTGACCAGGCATCATAATTATAGATATTGGGCACTCAAAAACCCCAATTTTTTTAATTAATTATAAATACCAATACAATGAAAAAGTTAACTTGTGGAGTGGCATATTAGACAAACAAATTGTTGGCCCTTTTTTCCTAAATAACCTCAATAAAGAAAATTTTTTACAATTTTTTAAAAACAATTTTCATGATTTTTTAATGGAATTATGTTTAACCCCAGAGGAAACTTCCAGTTAGATGCTGCCCCAGAACATAATTCTGTGATAGAAATTTTTCAAATGCAAATTTCCCTATGCAATGGATAGGTAGAAATAGGATTTCAGAACCATGGCTCGGAGATCGCCTGATAGTACTCCTTGTGATTTTTTTCTATGGGGGCACTTGAAAAATGAAATTTAACTCGGCAGCATAACAAAGAACAACAATTTTTCATTAGGATTGGGCAAGCATGGCAAAAAATGACTCCCCAAACTTAAAAAAAGTGAGTGAATAGTTAAGAAGAGTTGTTAAAAACTGTACTATTTAAAAAAAAAATAATTTTTAGGTTTTATTATAAAAAAATATAGTTTTTTAAATAAATTGATTTTTCCTTTCTGCCATAATCAGTTTTTGAGATTTTGAAAACATCGATTAAGGGATTTTTGAGGATGATCTAAATGTGTAAAATTATTAAAAATAAGCCTAATATCCTTTTGCAGAAAAATTGACCCCCTTTTACTGCATGATAAATGAAAATTTATACTACACCAAATATTTCAAACATACAATTACTACCCAAATTTTAAGAAAATCACATTATTAATAACTGAGATATTAAGTCAGATTTATGAAAAGCGGGACACACTGTATACTATATAAAGCCACTTTGAAAGCCCAGACCCACCAAAATATTAACAAAATATGCACCTACACATTGGAAAAACCATTTTAAAATAAACCATTTTGTTTACAAGTTATAACTATTTAAAAAGAAATTAAACTTTAATAAATGCATTGTAGTTTAGATATTTATGTGTCAAATTCGAGACCAAATCAATTACATTTCACATTGAATATTGTGGGTGACTAGTTGACTCAATTTACATTGACTTCTTCAAAGCCCTTGTCAGGGTCAACCATAACTTTTTGCCTTAAATTCAACCTTGGTTTAAAAGTTATCGTGCGCTGAGAGTTAAAACTGATGACAATGGTTTTAAACCATGATAGTGTAGTTGGCAGCCAAAAGTTAGTGGCCAAAATACCAATTGTACCCCAATGGTCATTGGCATAGGATTTATTTTACACTGTGTAATTTTAATGTTAGGATATATCAGGATAACAGCATATGCAAATCAGTAGTCTGCGTGTCTGTGATCAGATGCTTTATCAGTATCCCTGTGGTGTACCGTTGCAAGACAAGTCAGATTTTGACCTATTTAATTACATTATTTCTTTTATTTTTTGGAAAACTACACTTAGAATCAAAACAATATTTACAAGGAATATACCTGCCTATTAGAGTAAGACTCTGTACCCAGTGGAGTACCTTTGCAAGGTTTATCAATTTCCATCATTTTTTGGTCTAACTACTTTCTTCTGAATTCTCGGAGACTATGCATAGAATCAAAATATTATTTATGGGGAATATATCTGCCTACTAGAGCTACACTTTGTACTCAGTGGCAACTGAGCAGGGCTTTTCAATTTCCATCATATTTTTGTTGCTATTTTCTTCTGATTTCGCAGAAGCTATATGCAGGCTCAAACTAATATTTACAGGGAAAATACCTGTTTCCTAGAGCTACACTTTGCACCCAGTGACGTACCCTTGCAGAGCTTTTCAATTTCCATCATTTTTTCATCGTTAACTATTTTTTTCTCATTTCGAAAACTATATATAGAATCAAAATAATATTTACAGGAACATTACCTGCCCACTACAGTTACACTTTGCACCCAGTGGTGCACCCTTGCAGAGTGTTTCAATTTCTCAGAACCCATACATAGAACCGAAATAATATTTACAGGACAATGCCTGCCTACTATAGCATCAATTCGCACCCAGTGGCATAATCTTGCTGGGCTTTTCAATTTCCATAATTTCTTGACCTGTAACAATTTTCTTCTGATTTCTCACAAGCTGGGCATAGAATCAAGATAATCTTTACAGAGAATATACCTTCCTACCAGAGCTACAATTTGGATCCAGTGGCGTACCCTTGCAGGGCTTTTAAATTTCCATCATTTTTTGTCATCTAAATTTTTCTCGGAAACTATACATGGAATCAAAATAATATTAACAGAGAAAATATCTGTCTACTAGAGCTACACTTTGGATCCAATACATACCCTTACACTCCTTTTTAATTTCTTTATTTTTGGCTGCTTTTTTGTTCTGATTTCTCAGAAATTAAACATAGAATTAAAATAATATTTACAAGAAATATACCTGTCTACTAGAGCCACACTTTGCACCCAGTGGAGTACCCTTGCAGTCCTTTTTAATTTCCATTGTTTTTGGCTGCTATTTTTTTTTATTTGTCAGAAATTATGCATAAAATCAAAATATTATTTATAGGGAATATACCTGCCTACTAGAGCCACATTTTGCATCTAGTGCCATACCCTTGCAGAGCCTTTCAATTTTCATCATTTTTTTGGCCTCTCTTCTCTTCTCAGAAATTATACATACAAACCAAATAATATTTATAGGGAATATACCTAGTGTTGTACCCCTGCAGTCCTTTTCAATTTCCATCATTTTTTGGCTGGTAACAATTTTCTTCTGATTTCTCTGAAATTCTCCATAGAATCGAAATAGTATTGATAGAGAATATACCTGCCTACTAGAGCTACACTTTGCACCCAGTGGCATACCCTTGCAGTCCTCCTTTTCAATTTCCTTAATTTTTTGGGTGCTATTACTTTCTTCTGATTTCTTGGAAATTATGCATAGAATCAAAATAATATTTACAGGGAATATACCTGCCTACTAAAGCCACACTTTGCATGTAGTGGTGTACCCTTGCAGTGGTTTTGAATTTTCATAATTTTTTGGTTTTTATTTTCTTCTGATTTCTTCTTTGCACCCAGTGGAGTATCCTTGTAAGGTTTTTCAATTTATATCATTTTGAACTATTTTCTTCTGATTTTTCAGAAACTGTACATAGAATCCAAATAATATTTACAGGGAATATACTTGAATACTAGAGCTACACTTTGCACTCAGTGGCCTACCCTCGCAGGGCTTTTCATCTTTTTTGGCATGTGGAAGGACTCCTAGAAAGGGTGCAGACTTCAGGCGGAGACCCTTCTGAGGTGTGGGGATATCCTGGGAAGCGTGTATTTCTCTTACAGAGAGATCTAAGAGATGAGGTCTTTAGTATGCTCTGGAAAACTGGAGATTAAATAAAAAATAAGAAAACTGAGAAGCCCTGTAAGGGTATGCCACTGCTTGCAAAGTGGACTAGTAGCCAGATATATTCCCTGTAAATGGAAATTGAAGAGCCCCGCAAGGGTACGCCACTAAGTACAAAATGTGATTCTAGTAGGCAGATATATTCTCTGTAAATATTATATTGATTCTATGCATAATTTTAGAAAAATGAGAAGAAAACAGTTAGCAGCCAAAAAATAATGGAAATTGAAAAGTTCTGCAAGGGTAAGGCACTAGGTGCAAAGCGTAGCTCTAGTAGTAGGTATATTCCCTGTAAATATTATTTTGAATCTATGTATAGTTGCCAAGAAATCAGAAAATAGTTAGCAGCCAAAAAATTATGGAAACTGAAAAGCCCTGTAAGGGTATGCCACTAGGTTCAAAGTGTAGCTCTAGTAAGATATATTCCCTGTAAATAATGTTATATGGTTATAGGGTAAACACCTATTATGATCAACTATCATTTTTTAGTGAATCTAAAACTAAATTTAAAACTAATGCTAAGAGATTTATTTTTGGTTAGTATCTATATAATTTGTAAATGAATACTTTCAAATAAATAAATATAAAGTATACCACACAGATCTAAAACATTGACGAAAGGTGGAGGTATGTCAAAAGCAGGCCGTTTCCATGGATATACAGAGTCGTAGCCAACCGCGAATGACCATTGCACCGGTTCCATAGTAACTCACATTCTTTTCATAGACTCAAATTCATGTGCCAAACTTTACGGTTTCCAAGAAATCAGAAGAAAATTGTTAGAAGCCAAAAAATGACTGAAATTGAAAAGACCTGCAAGGGTAAGACACTGGGTGCAAAGTGTAGTTCTAGTAGACAGGTAATTCCCTGTAAATATTATTTTGATTCTATGTATAGTTTTCCATAAAAATGAAAAAAATAATTTAATGAAATAAGTTGAAATCTGACTTGGCTTGCAATGGTACACCAGGGTAGCATGGGATGCTAACATTAAAATCGAACAGTATAAAATAAGTCCTGCGCCAATGACCATTTGGATACATTCATTAATATGGCTGTTAACTTTATTTTTTTTTAATGATATTAATGTTAATTTTAAATACTGGAACTCAATGGACTCCAATTTATGTCTATGCATTGTAGTCGAGAGGTAGTTTTGACTTTGTATTATGCAAATATTCACTCGAGACTTCGATATGGCATATTGAATTGGGATAGGAGTGCATATATTAATAGAGTTTTCCTTTTGCAAAAGTATGCTGTCAGACTGATTGCTGGATTGGGGTATAGGGACGCATTTAAGGTACCTAAAATACCAACTTTGACAGGAATATACATTTACGAAGTTTGCTGCGACACAAAACGCTTTTATTACCAGAACATCATAGATCTGCGACTTATCAAAGATATATTTTTTTTACAGGTTGTGATTTATATAACAAGTTAAATGATCATATTAGAAATGCTATTAAGATTAACATATTCAAAAATCGTCTAAAGAAACATCTCCTTGAAAAGAATTGTTATTCGTTGCAGCAGTTTAGTTAAAGGAATGTGTATGTTATTTTTTCTTTTTATATATTTTTATGTTTAAGTGTATATGTATAGATTAGTGTTATTTTTATCATTGACCTTTTCTTCAGTTGTACTACATTTTTAAATCGAAGAAATAAACGATTTTGATTTTTAAAATGTTTGCTGACAACTCCAAAATGATTTAAACATATTTTCTGGGCTACACTTAATGGTCTTAATTGAAATGCAAGAAATGTTTTTTTAATTAGCTACTTTAGGATTGTAAGAAACTCGACAACATGTATGATATTAATAAAGAGGGCGGCTCTTGTAGAAAAAGTAAGTAAAGGATCTGGTTATCCTATTTGATAGGAACTTAAAACTTTATTGAACATATTATTGTAAAATGTAATAAAGCTCCTTCAACTTTAAGAATTATTTTTCATAATTGTAGGCAACTGTCAGATAATTCCCATAAAGTTCTTGGTCCCTGGTGAGCTCTATTCTGGAATATTGCAGAGTTATATGAAGTCCTTTGTATGAATGTCAATAGCATAGAAAAAATGCAGAATACATTTTCAAGGTATATATAGAGTTATGTATCTTATAGATTTAACATCACAGCTGATAATCATAATCTCTTTCTATAACATCAATTAAAATTACATACTTTCAGTGATAGGTTAATTTTTGACAATGATCTCAATTTTTTTTAAAAATTTAATGGACTTTTAAACTGCCCAGATCTTATAAATATAATTTATTTTAATTTACATGATGTCTGGTTATATTATATAGAGGTTACAAGCTTAACTTTTAAGGATATCAAAAAATATTGTATACAAAAGTTTTATGGTTTTCTCTGAACAGTCATCAACAGTCAACAGAATTTGCTAAAATAATAACCAAATGACAATTAGAAAGTAAAAAAAGAGCATCTACTTTGTTATTTTAAATGGAACAGCTCATATAATGGACATTTCCTTTCTGATTATAAAAATGCAAGGTTTGATACCTAAGACAACCGAGAAAAATGACAAACAAGAACCCTACCACAAGAGGCACTGTATTCCACTCTTTGAACTTTACTTATGTACATATTCTCTCTGTTTGTAACACATTGTCCCTTATAACAGGATTTTTATCAAATTTCTTGGTTGACTTAAAAGTCAGTACCAGGTACCAAACCACCATTTTATAATCAGCAAGATGTCCATTTATTGGAATAATATTATATAGGTGTTTCATTTAAAATAACAAAGTTAATGCTCATTTTTTTTCTTTCAAATTGCTATGTGTTTTTTTAGTAAATACTGATGGTCTGGAGAAAACCATAAAACTTGTATATACAATATTTTTTGATATCTCTAAAAGCCAGTCTAAAAGTTAAGCTTGTAGGCCCCTTTTAAAATATAAAAATATCAGACACCCTGTACCTATCAGATTAATACGACACAATAATTTACTATACTTTCATCATACCACTAATTACACTAAACAGACATTCATTAATTGTGCTAAGCATTTTCTTAATTCATATGATGACATTGACATTTTCTCCATTTTCCGCAATTGTTTTAAGAATCTGGCTATGAACTGACCCGATATGACGAATCATCTTCTTGCTGCCTGCTTGACATCCCTGCTTGTTAATGCTGATTGATTTAATACCAAAGTTGGTATATATTATTTTACTTGTGTCATATTTTTATTAATTAAATGCATTGCATCTTTTTTTGTAATAACTGTAGGATTGGGAGTATCCTGTATATTTTGCAATAAACAAACACATAAATTTAAACAAAATGTTGATATTAATAAATTTTTAGATACCTACTTACCTCGCTACTTACAGAAGATTCTAAACTGGACTATGAAATGTTGGTTTTGAATCTAGTAATTTATAGTCTTGGCTTAATTTAGTTCTTACTGTAAGTAGATTAGGTATACCTTGTTTAGTTTAAGAAATTTAATTTTAACTAGGATATTCAACAGTAATACTGTAATAACAAGTTAACAATTAATATGTCATAAAATGGAGTTATCTTCACAATAAGTTATCTTTTATTATTAACATATCATTTTTGATAATAAAATTACTTGTTCCTATTAAAATGGCTGTAAGATATTCTTGAGATCACCTAAATATGAACTTTCTTTTTTACATTAGAAAGCAGCATTTATTATTATTATATTAGAAAGCAAAAATTGTTGAGTGAAGTAGCTATATCAATAGTATTTTCTGGTGCTGAGCAGATAACTGCCAATTATTCAGAGGAAAGTATTCCCAGCTTACATCTCTAAATAATAATACTAATACTGATAATTATAACATTCTAATATCGAGAAACTTACTGCTGTTATGGGTTGTATATACTGTGCAATTGTGAATGAGGATAATACGGAATCTGCTTCTGAATGGCTACGAGTCCTTTTTCGAGACATTGTGTGGCCGTTCCTCAAATCAGTTTTTGAGTTTGACTGTATATCTAGAAAAAAAGACCATATGTTTTAACTTGATATTGGTTTATGATGTAACCTCTTCACTTAACCTAAATAAAGAAGCATACTATGAAAAATTACTGTCTAGTAATTAAGTTAACGCACCTAACATTGAAAAAGTTTTATCCAAACTACTAGCGGAAATTGTAAGTAAATAGTCCGGAAATAATAACGTCACAATTAGTAACTTAAAATATCAGCAAATAACACAGCCTGAAATACAAATCGATCACCAAATTGTTGCACACCGTTATTTACTCACGAACAAATTTTGGCTGTTAAATTAGGCCACGCAACTTTCTCTAATAAACATTTTGGACTTACAGAGAAAAGTCCTATTTGATTTTACTTTGAAATGTTCCGATGTAAATGACAGAACAGCCGAGAATGAAAACACAAAACTGACAAGAGTGACAAGTAGAGTAGGATAAGGTGGCCCCAGCGGCGGCGTTAAAAATATTGGTTAGTTTCATTAGGAGAAGATACGTTTATATCATTTACTTGTCAGTTTCAAGTTTTATTAAAAGTGAGCTGATTGGGATTAATAATGGTAATAAATATAGTAGATACATTAATAGTTATATTTCCTTTTAATCATCATTTTGTTTTAAATTAAATAATAAATCGGGTGTGTTACATTTTTAAATTTAGGACATAAGATATATCCAACACCAGTTACACCTCTGACTAGCGATTCCTCTAGAAAAAGATAGTGGTAAAAGAAGTGAAATAGACGACTCATAGCTCATAGCCAAGTATTACGAAAAAGTACGTCATTCTTTAGTCATAACTCATAAATATTCCAAAAAGAAGGATAATATGATAACGATAATGCATTCCATTCTGGTCAACAGAAAATAAAACAAATATATTGCTTTTTCATGATGGTCTATTTTAAATAAAAATTTCCATGATCCACAAAAAAATATAATTCAAGCTGGCAATTGATTTGGACGTGGAGCCACGTCTAGTGACGTAAAATCATGCCACTAATAATTAAACGGCCTTGTCATCAATCAGGCGATTCCATGAGGAGTCCAAAGGTCTTGTGCATATCGCTGGGAAGGTGAAAAGACGAACCGAATCTTGTCAATTTAAATGTTTTTGCTTTTTATGGAAATAAGCCATGAAATTACATATAGAATTATAAATATAAATACATTAATTTGGCACATTTGAACGTAAATATATATTATTCAAAACGAGACAAAGTTACATAGTATAATACGCGAAATTACATATAGATTGGCACACTTGAATGTACATATATACATTATTCAAAAAGAGACAAAGTTACATAGTATGTGAATCACTAGTACAATGGCTGGGCAGAATGTATGGTCGAAAAATTCTTCCAAATTGAGTAAAACTTTCGCCTGCAGTAAAGTTTTTAAATTAGTTTTGAAAATGTTAATTGTCGACGCATTCTTTATCCGATTGGGTATGGTTGTATTTACAGGGTGAGTGAACGATTGGAAAAAGTAAATTTACGTCGAACAGGTAAAATCTGGAAGCAAACTGTTTATGCTGTAGGGTATATATGTAAGTCTTGCTCATTTTAAAAATATTTTAAATTATACGGGGTGCGTCAAAAAAGTAGGGCGACTAAAAGTTGTATTTTTTTAAATGGGACACCCTATATTTGAATTGATTTTTAAATTCTACATAAAAAAACCTTTTTTTGTATAACATGGTATATGGCCAAAATTGATACTTTCTTAAACTTCTTAGCTTTAAACAAAAAAAAATTTGATGCACATCTATGATTAGCAATATAACGCCTAGTTGTGCCACTAAAAATAAAATATTTTGCTTCTGCACAAAATAAGCATGGAATAAAAGACTGCTTTCGTAATATTGAAGATATCACATACAGGGTGTCCAAATTTAAATGCCCAATTTTAACATTTTCAAACCAATTTATTTCAGTTTTTTTAAACGGAACCCCCTGTATATTTGTATTTAGTCTTGTTAAGAATAAAAAAATCTACAACTTTTATTAAACATATTATATACCTATCTTCAATAGTTTTCGAAATATTTTCAAATTTCCTTTTTTTGCGTAATTTAGAAAATCAACAACTCGATCAATCAAAGTAGCCATGGAAAAAATAGTCTATAGCAACTGGCGACTAAATGTATGAAATGTCAAAAACGTGTTGTTGTTAGTGCATTATATTTCGTCTTTCGTATTCTCGTCTAATTTAAAATGAATTTTTCACAAAATGAAATGAGAGATATGGTCTATATATTGGGTGAAGCTAAAAAAAAATGCCTTCTGGCCAAAAGGCTATATGAAGCAAAATATCCGGATCAAAGCGCGCCTTCTAAAGTGGCCTTTCAAAATGTTATGGAATTATTTGGTGCTAGTGGCAATGTGGCATATTCGATGAGAACAGTTGGCAATAAAATTGCTACAAATCAAGATAAAGAGTTGGAAATTCTACTTCATATAGAAGAAAATCCCAGTTTAAGTAGTCGACAACTTGCTAATTTAACTGACGTGTTAACTTTTGCAACTTAATGATAAGGCGAATAGAAGCATATCCGAACTTTTTAGCGAATATCATGTTTTCCGATGAAGCTACAGTAAACAGGCATAATATGCATTATTTTGCAATAACAAATCCCCACTGAGTACGAGAGGTACAACATCAAAATCACTGGTCATTAAATGTTTGGTGTGGAATCATTGGAAACCATATTATAGGTCAGTATTTTTTTAATGAGCCACTTAATGGACAAAGATATTTAGATTTTTTGAACATTGAGCTGCCTATTCTTCTCAGACCACTCAGCATAGAAGAAAGAAGAGACATGTGGCTGCAGTAAGACGGTGCACCTGCTCATTACCATCGGGACGTTCGTGAATTTTTGGACGCTAATTTTAATCAAAAATGGATTGGTCGTAGCGGTTTTATCGAACGGTCACCCAGATCTTGCGATATAACTCCATTAGATTTTTTCTTGTGGGGTTATATTAAAGATCGTGTTTACACCCAACCACCTACAGCAAGGGAGAACATGCAGGAACGAATCAAGGATGTATGCGCCACTATATCACCAGACATGCTAGTTAAAACTAGACAAAATATTATTAAAAGGTTCAACATGTGTATTCGTGAAGGCGGACGCTTATTTGAGCATCTTTTAAAATATAACTATGAAAACATTTGAGCATTTGAAGCGATTTTTTTTTAGTCTGATAAGTGTTTTTTTCTGTATAACTTTAAAAATTAGTACCTATTAATATAAGTTTTCGTCTATCTAAATTGAAATGTATTCCTTCATTGAAGTGTATTTACTTATTTGCAAACTAGACGAGTAGACCCCTTTTTTAACACAATTTTTAAATATTTATAATACTATGCCAGTTCACGGATCCTTTGCTTTGAAATGTAAGATTCATTCCAAAATGATAATATTGTCTAAAAAGTTCGGAAAAGGCCCTACTTGCCTTATCATTGGGTTACAAAACTTAACACAGATTTTAAAATCTTCAGCGTGTAACTCTTGGTTTAATGTAATATGAAATGGACGATATTTATATTTTCTTGCAGTCGTGCTTACTGTAGATTCTGATGTTAAAATCTTAAGGTTATTAGATAATTTTTTTTGTAGCAATTTTATTAACAAATTATTATATTATCTAAATTTTCATTGGATTAATTTTAGATAATAAACTATTGTATTCATATTAAATACTTTTGTTTTACTGAAAGCTACTATGGCTACTTTGATCGAGTTGGTAATTTTCTAAATTACACAATAAAAGGGAATTTAAAAATATCTAGAAAAGTATTGAAAATAGATATATCATATATGTAATAAAAGTTGTAGATTTTTTTATGCCTAAAAAGAATAAATAAAAATGTACAGGGGGTTCCATTTACAAAAAAAACTGAAATAAATTGGTTTAAATATGTTAAAGTTGGACATTTAAATTTGGACACCCTGTATGTAATATCTTCAATATTACTAAAGCAATCCTTTATTCCATGCCTATTTTGTGCAGAAGTAAAATATTTTATTTTTAGTGGCACAACTAGGCGTTATATTGCTAGTCATAGATGTGCATCAAATTTATATTTTTTTTTCGTTTAAAGCCAAATGTTTAAGAAATTATCAATTTTAGCCATATAACATGTTATAAAAAAAAGTGGTAGAATTTTATGTAAAATTTAAAAGTCAAGTCAAATATAGGGTGTCCCATTTAAAAAAATACAACTTTTAGTAGTCCTACTTTTTGGACGCACCCCGTATAATTCAAAATATTTTTAGAATGAGCGCGATTTACATATGTATCCCATAGCCTAAACAGTGTGTTTCCAAATTGTACCTGTTCGACGTAAATTTACTTTTTTCAATCGTTGATTCACGCGGTATATACGTGTGCAAGCATATATTAGTGATTTTTCGTAATGCGCAGTTCTGTGCTTCGGGATAATGAGGTCTTCCTTAAATCTTGTGGAAAACGAGTGGTTCTCCTTATTCTGTCTAAATTCTGATCTATTTTTGTAGACATATAATGCACATTTTAGTATGTAGATGGACGTCAGTGTCAATATGCGTTGTGTTTTGAATATATGCCTACGTATTCCTCGTGGTCCTAGTCCATATGACTCGTTTTTGAGTAAGGAAGATCCTGTTAGCGTTAACTGCTTGTCCCCATAAGATTATGTTGTAGGCCATATAAGGATAAAGAGCATAATATGCTGTTATTAGGCAAGGAAGCTGAATAGATTGTTTAAGTCGCAGCAGTGCAAAGTAGGATCTGTTTAGTTTTTTTGCAGACCATATCTATCTGCGGCTCCCACGAAAGTTTCTGATCCAGTTGACATCCTAGGAATTTAACCGTATCACCACTGTTGTTTATGGTGGCTCTTGGTTGAGTTCTAAAAAATGTAATTTAACAGTTTTACTAATATCAGTATCAGTCGATTTGTTAGACACCATTTCTGCATGTCCTCGCATATCTGTGCCACCTTTTCTTGACTTCTTCTTCTTCTTGGTCTCTATCTCCAGAAATTGCTACCGATGTGTCATCAGCAAATTTGATGGTGAGGCCTGGGAGTTTTAAATCATTGATAAAAAGCAAAAAGATAAGTGGCGCTATTACTGATCCCTGCGGAACTCCAACATTTGCGCAATATTCATCTGAACTGCACCCTTCACCTTAACCAGAAGTTTTCTCTCGAACAGAAATGACATGATTCGTAAGAGAGCATTGCCACGGATACCCAGCTGATAAAGTTTATCCTGAATAAATTTGAAGTTGAGGGTGTCAAAGGCTTTTGAGAAATCAAAAAACATAGCCGCCACCACACGATTTGCCTCTAGTTCCCGATGTACAAATTCTATCATCCGATACAAGGCAGTTTCAGTAGATCTGCCTGGAATGACTCCCTGTTGATATTCGTCGACAATGTTGTGACAGGTGAGAAATTTCATTATACGAATATAAAGCACTCGTTCGAGACTCATTCTGCTAGGATCTATAAAATAAGCACTGCATCAATTGAAAATCGTTATTCGCCCCCCTGGTCTGGATCTATAGGTCCACCCTTTATCTGTTTAAACACCTTAATAGAATTCTGTTACCAAAAAAACTTTACTTTATACACAGTAAATTCATCATCATTATTCGCCCCTGTACATGGTATTAAAATCATTTTTAGACAAAAAGTACTTGGTTTTCTTTCATGAGGAGTAGGTATTTCCCAAAACTGAACTAGATATCTACCAGTTGCTGATTGACTTGCTATATCAGAATCGACTGTTATCTCATATCATCCTAAATTTAGTTGGACTATCTTTCTTTTATTAGCCATTTTTAGCCCAATATGGCTTTCCACTCCCAGTGCGGTGTTAAAAAAAACAATCGGAATTTCCACCACCGCCTCAAAAGGCCTTTAAAACGTTCCCAAACCTGGTTTCGAATCCGAATGAAATGCGCGTCCGAATAGAGACTCTATTCGGACGCGAGAAAGAAAGCTTCGAAAATGCCAAATGTGATTTCGGCGAAACGTCAGCAAAACTATTCTTTTCAGAACGACAGTAGTGAACGGATGTACACCCGGAACGAAAACACATATATATATATATATATATATATATATATATATATATATATATATATATATATATATATATATATATATATATATATATATATATATATATATATATATATATATATATATGTATATATATATAATATATATATATATATTCAAGAAGGAGCGCGTGTTTTGCATGCCTATCTTAGATTCTTTTAACAGTAAAAGTTCCTGCGCAAGTGTTTTTTGTCTCTACCAACCTTCAAACCATGATTTGTTATCTTTGCATTTCCTCTTGGCTCATAAACTGTTACACTGATTGGCTCTGTTAATACTATTTCTACATAATTTGAAACAATTGATGATTTATCAAATAAATTAAGAAAAGGCAAAAAACGAGAAATTGTTTAGGTAAATTTCGGAAAAAAATGTTACTCAAATTTCGGCTAAAAAACAAGTCAGCTAAAAAAGCTCGTTTTTATAGTCAAAAAGTAGTTAATAAACCCAACCATAAAATAAAATTTGCCCATTGTGGCCAAATTATTATTCCCCACTTTAGCCATATTTCCGTCTTTATACTGTAATAGAACTGTTATTTTGGCTAGCAATTTTAGCTAATTAGCCGGGGATATTAGCCAATATCACAGAATTTTAGCCCATATATGATTATATGTGCTACTTGGGTACTTAACATCAATAATTTTCATCTATAAAAATGTTCCAAAACAAACAGTTTGTCTTTAAAAAGAGACCAGATTTTTTTATTGTCTTTCTGGCATGCGTAGCAGTTGAACCGATTTGTGTTCAGCTGTGTTTATATTTTCATCAAAAAAGAGTCTCACCTCGCATGTCAAATAGGGTCCCAACACTGTCGGCCCCCGTACTAAATTAAAAAGTCACAACACAGCCGGTTGCACAGAACTTAATTGCTGTTTAGAATATTTAACCGAACTTTCGGATTTGACAAGTTGCTTATAGAAATTTAATCAAATTTGACATCCCATTAAACATTCTAAACTTTAATTGAGCCTTCTGCAACCGGGCGACAGTGATTAGAGGATATCGGAGTAACTCTAAACCGGTTTTTTAACCGTCGAAGAAAAAAATCGCCGTAAAAGTATGTTGTTTTTTAAGATTATCTAAAATACTCATAAACTAAGTATTTTTTCATATCTTTCTGTTTCAAAAAAGTATATTGTTTTGTATATTGGAAAATTGTAGACCTTCCGATATTCTAGACTCTATTCGGACGCGAGAAAGAAAGCTTCGAAAATGCCAAATGTGATTTTGGCGAAACGTCAGCAAAACTATTCTTTTCAGAACGACAGTAGTGAACGGATGTACACCCGGAACGAAAACACATTGTATTTTTCCATCCGTGAAGGAGTAAAAATCAACACACACACATATATATATATATATATATATATATATATATATATATATATATATATATATACTGAATCGAGTGACATTTTACTATTCCTAATAAAAGGAAATTTTGATAACTAGGGAAATTCCTGGTATAGCAAAAATGACCGATTTTTAAATTATTTTCAAAAGTTTGCTGTGACATGTAAAATCGAATTCTGAACGTTTTTTGTTCATACAATTTTTTGATATCCCGTTACTTAATTCTACTTTTAAGAATTTCAAAATTTCAAAGGTTATGTGACATGCATAGGCGATCGCGAGCAAAAGTTTTCCGAAATGTTGAAAAACAAATTCCTATATGTAGGTATGTAGCGAACATTATGGGGGACACGACCACCTGACAGTTTGTTGCTTGGTTCTGAATTAATCAAATTAAATCTTCAAAAGAAATTATATTGGTACTTGAAATACTTTTTTTTGATTTTGATCAGAAATTGTTCACATTTCTCGGGATCCAAACTCTACTAAAAGACGGCAATGGTGAGATCCCTTTATTTTCCATATTCGGAGTGGCAACATTACACGACGCGAAAGGGGCCATCGTTTTCCGCCAGTAAGGTACCAGCAGTTGCAAATGCAAACGGATTGCGTTTATTTCTCAACTCAAATTTAACTTGTTTAAAAAATTTCAGAGTATTTGAGATGCTATTAAAGGATTTTAATTAATTTATCGTTACTTGAAGTACTTTTGATAGTACTTCGATTACTTTTGTATTTCAAGTAGAGTTCACAGATACTTTAAATACTTTTTTGGGAAATCAAATAACAAATTCCAAATACTTTTTAGGGAGTAATTCAATTTCAAGTAGAAATACTATAAATTAAAATGTATTTGAAGTAGAGTATTTCAAAAACGGAAAAGTATTTGAATTATTTTTTCCAACTATTTTAATTCTGACAGCTCTGATAAATATATATAATCAAAGTTCTTTTATAAAAGGTTATCTATTACACTACATCATATTTTTCTCACACGACATATTAAAATAGAAATGGATTCTTAAAGATGCTTCATATACGAAAAAATTAAAGTAGGGTCGATGTTTCTCTTCACTCCCAACAAATGCTGACATAGGAACAAAAAGAACTTTTTTGTCAACGAGAAATATTTCTCATAAAACTAGCTTGACCAAAGGCGAGAAAGTTTTTATGCTAAGGCGAGAAAAAAACGTTACGCATAAAATATCTAGATAGGTACTTAATAGGATACTGGAGTGAATTTAAATTCTCCATCCCGCTTCCATGATATCTGCAGTGTGACAGAGTAAGTCACCGACAGAAAATAAATTATTCTTGCAAACGAAAAGATTATTCAGGTAAATACACAGTATAACGGTTGACGTTGAAAACCGAGGCGTTTTTTAGTAAAAAAACCGTGGTGTTTTTTGAAAAAAAGTTCAAATAAAATGTATTTACATTTTATCACAGAATATCGGAAGGTCTACAATTTTCCAATATACAAAACAATATACTTTTTTGAAACAGAAAGATATGAAAAAATACTTAGTTTATGAGTATTTTAGATAATCTTAAAAAACAACATACTTTTACGGCGATTTTTTTCTTCGACGGTTAAAAAACCGGTTTAGAGTTACTCCGATATCCTCTAATCACTGTCGCCCGGTTGCAGAAGGCTCAATTAAAGTTTAGAATGTTTAATGGGATGTCAAATTTGATTAAATTTCTATAAGCAACTTGTCAAATCCGAAAGTTCGGTTAAATATTCTAAACAGCAATTAAGTTCTGTGCAACCGGCTGTGTTGTGACTTTTTAATTTAGTACGGGGGCCGACAGTGTTGGGACCCTATTTGACATGCGAGGTGAGACTCTTTTTTGATGAAAATATAAACACAGCTGAACACAAATCGGTTCAACTGCTACGCATGCCAGAAAGACAATAAAAAAATCTGGTCTCTTTTTAAAGACAAACTGTTTGTTTTGGAACATTTTTATAGATGAAAATTATTGATGTTAAGTACCCAAGTAGCACATATAATCATATATGGGCTAAAATTCTGTGATATTGGCTAATATCCCCGGCTAATTAGCTAAAATTGCTAGCCAAAATAACAGTTCTATTACAGTATAAAGACGGAAATATGGCTAAAGTGGGGAATAATAATTTGGCCACAATGGGCAAATTTTATTTTATGGTTGGGTTTATTAACTACTTTTTGACTATAAAAACGAGCTTTTTTAGCTGATTTCTGACTTGTTTTTTAGCCGAAATTTGAGTAACATTTTTTTCCGAAATTTACCTAAACAATTTCTCGTTTTTTGCCTTTTCTTAATTTATTTGATAAATCATCAATTGTTTCAAATTATGTAGAAATAGTATTAACAGAGCCAATCAGTGTAACAGTTTATGAGCCAAGAGGAAATGCAAAGATAACAAATCATGGTTTGAAGGTTGGTAGAGACAAAAAACACTTGCGCAGGAACTTTTACTGTTAAAAGAATCTAAGATAGGCATGCAAAACACGCGCTCCTTCTTGAAACTAAAAATTTCGATTTCTTCAATTTTTTTTTATAGTTTGGAAATGTATTTTACTAAGAAAATTGATTAATGGGTTCATAATGTAAAAAAACATGCGTGAAAATACGTATTTATATGCAGAAAGAATTTGTTTGTTTAAAGTGGTCAAGTAATAGCTGCTATGAAATTAGTTTAATTTTAATTTCAATCATGGCGGATCATAAAAAGGTTTGGGCTATTTTTTAAGCAAATATACCTTGAAATCGGCCACTTTGTAAGCAAATATTCATCAAATGGCATTAATTTTCAAAAGTAGCCAAAATGTAGCAACATTTACTAAAATTTTGCCAATAAAGATGCATACTTGGTTTGCTTTTAGTACTCCATAAAAAATGGATAATTTAAGACCTAGGAGCCAGCGTAACAAAATTAAACCACGATTACCCCAATAACGTTTTTCTATAATATGTGGTGGAATATTTAATCTTTTTATTAGACATTTTGAATGGTAAATAATTTTGATTTCGTTTTTCTAAATATATCTTCAGTTTGGTTAAGTATAGTTTTATAGGTTATAAATGGAAATTTGAAAATGTGGCATATTTTGGCAATATTATAGCAAACATAAGTGAAATAAAACTATCCAATTTTAGTTTAACTTTGAAAAAAAATATGATAATAAAAGCCATATTTTTTCCGCTCAATTTTTGTTGTCTTAAAAAGTCATAATTTGGCATTCTTATATAGCTATTATTACTATAATTAAACTTAAATACTCGCTAAAATATGTTTGGTTGGAATTTGAGAAAAATGCCTATTTATTGATTATATTCTTATCTCGATTTCTATTGATTAAATTGCCATTTTAACTTCAATATTTACTAGAATATATCTGGTTATGTTGTGGCAACAAAATGGACAAATATTTCTACTATTTGGCCATCCAATATTACAAAAAAAAAGTTGGATGTTTAATTACCTCATAAAAGATATTTTTTGGCCAAGTAATTATGCTATAGCCTATCTACATTAAAAAATGCTACTTCTGGAGCCAAAAAATCTAATTTGAAGCGAGCTTTCATGGCTAGAAAACAAACAAAGAACCATTTGCCAAAATTTGACAAATCTCTGGTTTTTATGTGTCTTTTATGGCTAACTGTTAGACAAAAAAGCTCATCAGCTAATTTGTGCTACTTGGGTACTGCGATACGATAACTTTTTTGCCCACATCTATAAAAAAAATGTACTAGAAATAATGTACTGTGACCCAGTTTAGTTCGGTACATACAGAGCTGGGCGTAATTGACTACTAAAGTAGTTTAACTACGTAGATAACTATTTTTTTTTAGGAAAAGTAGTTTTACTCAAAATACTTTTCATTTCAAAGTAGTTATAGGTACTCAAATACTTTAATTTTATTTCGAAATACTCTAAAATGCAAGTAACTACTAACTTTAACTACTTTTTTATTTTAAATACTTTTAAAAATGTTTTCACTACTTTTATTGGTCTAATTACTTAACAAAGTACTTCTAACAGTATTTTAAATACTTTTATTTGCCCACGTACTTACAATTCTTAAAAAATTGGTTTCATAGGTTATTTTGTCGAGGTCAGCATTACCACAATGCTTTTGAGAAATATACTATCTTGAGAAAAAATCCGTAAATTTGCTTTACCCCGGACTTCCCTCGCTGTAAATATTTCACTTTATTAGGACTAGTGAAGTGTGACCCAAATAGGAAATATATATATATATATATATATATATATATATATATATATATATATATATATATATATATATATATATATATATATATTTATTTTATTTATTTATTTAATGTACTCAAAATTTTACAATTTGTAAGGTATTATATATAAGAATTTAATGTTTAGAGTACAGGTTTTAAGTGTACGATGAATTCACATGAATTTGTGGGTACACTACCAATAAATCAATATTGTTTTACTAATTTTCAGCTATTTTCCCAAAGTAAAGCAAATTTCTGAGAATTACAAGTGAAAACTTAACTCTAGTGTTAAAGTAAATTAAAGTAAGTTTGTCTGAAACCAAGGAATTATATCACAAATTTTATCAAAATTTTCAGCTATCCATTTAAATATTTTCTTTTTATTTCTTTGAAAATTTAGTGCAGTAACCCTAAAGGGAATTTTATTTGTAATTTTAGGTATTATACAGGGTTCGCCAAACTCAGTGGCGTATTAGAAGTATATGGAGAACGAGTAAAGATATTTACTTGAGATTTGGGTAAGTTTCATACTAAGAAGTGAACTTTATTTTAAAAATAATTTCGAAGTTGCGGCGTTGCCAGCTCTATTGCAGACAGACAGAAAGTTTCTTTTTTTAAATACAATACCCTGTATATTATTGCATTGTCAAATTCTATGTATTATTCTGAGCATTTTTTATGTAGTATGTCCTATACCTAATTTGAGAGGTTTCTGAAATAAAAATTATTTTCTAATTTTTAAGGGTCAAATCGAGTTCAATGTAAAACACGATATATTTTTAGAACGTTGGCCAAGAATTCTGAAATTTTTATACGAGTTTCCGAACATGTAGGTTAATTGACGACTCAAGGTAATTTTTAATTAAAAGTAATACAGGGTGTATAAAAATATAGTTTATTCGCGATGAACAGAAATGTTCATAACTCGATTTTTTTAAATGGAACACCCTGTATATTTTAATTGTATCAAATAGAGAGAGACATTGCCTTTCAAATGACATTAGATATTCCTATACCTATCTCTGATGGGTAATGAACTAAGTGGCATTTTAAAAAAAAATCGACCATTTTAGTATTTTCTGTAAAAAAAATCTATTTTAAGCGCACTGAATAGAGAAGTAAACATTTTTGTCAAATACTGGCAAGTTATTTCTACGTATATCTGTCTTAATGATACCTAAATGGAAATACTTTTCTTGAGAAAAATCGATAATTTAATAGTAACAATATGTATTCACAAACGCTTTTGATAAAAAATTAACGATACTACCGAATAAAACAAACCGAATAAAACAATACTCACGATGGAACACCCTGTATATTTTTGTTGCATCCAACAGAGAAAAAATTACCTTTCAATAGTATTAGCATCGCTGATGATTAATTAATTAGATGCCATTTAGTAGAAGCACGAATAATATCTCGTAAAACGAAAGATTATTTAACTAGTAGGCTGTGCACGCCTGTCATCTCCCAGGAAACCAAACAGAGAACATTTGTTTTTAATATGCATAGTTGTCAAAAATTCACTAATTTAAAATGGCAAATTCTTACTCAAGTGTAGAAATTCTAAATTTGTTTTATGTACACGGCCAATGTGATAAAATAATATCAAGAACATGTGGACAATTTAATCAACTTTATCCAGATTCTGTCCCAATGAACGAGAAAAAGTTTAAAAGAATAGAGAAGAATTACAGAGAGTACAATAATGTTAAAAGACCAAGACTTCAAGTCAAACCTGTAACAGGTAACGAAGACAATGAAATTACTGTTTTGTCTTATTTCCATACATACCCTCACGCATCAATTAATAGCGCAGAGAAAGATTTAGGCATTTCTTACAAATCGGTGGAAAGAATTTTGCACAAACATAGAATGCATAATTATAAATTTATAACAGCCCAGGCTTTAGAGCCTACTGATCCTCCTCAGCGCGTCGCATACTGCGAAATGATCCTGATGCGTACACAAGAAGATCCCAACTTTTTAAAAAAAGTTATTTGGACGGATGAGAGCAAATTCACAAAAGAAGAAGAAAAAAGAAGGGATATTTAACAGAAGAAATTCACATTTTTGGTCCAAAGAAAATCCTTATTTTATCAGAGAAAAAGGTTTTCAATACAAGTTCGGTTTCAATGTATTTATAAATAAAGTTTTGCTTTTACGATGAAAATTTAAATTCTGAAAAATATTTGGAAATATTGAAAACTACAGTTTCTGATTTTCTCGACGAGTTACCATTGAACTTACTCCGGAGCTGCTGGTATCAGTTAGATGGGGCACCGGCTCACTGTACAAACGAAGTAAGTGCGGAACTTACTAGTCTTCGAAAACAGATGGATTGGCCGACGAGGTCCATGGATTTGGACACCTAGGTCCCCAGACCTTACCCCTCTCGACTTCCATCTTTGGGGCAGGGTAAAAGGGATAGTTTATCAGACGCCAGTAGAAATAAAGGAAGAACTCCTAAATCGGACAAGAGAAGCACTGCTGGCATTATCCGCGGAAGAGATTCAAAAAGCAACGAGTCATGTAATGACACAAGTTCTGGAATGCCTCAGAGTTAATGGAGGACACTTTAAACAGTTCAGTTACTGACAATTCATTTGGGGATAGTTCTGTTGTTAGCTATATTTTTGTAATATTGTTTTATTCGGTTGTATCGTTAATTTTTTATCTAAAGCGTTTGTGAATACATATTGTAAATATTAAACTATAGATTTTTCTCAACAAACGTATTTTCATTTAGTTATCATTAAGATAGATATATTATTGACAAAAATGTTTACTTGTCTATTTAGTGCTTTTAACATAGATTTTTTTTCCAGAAAATAATAAAATGGTCGATTTTTTCTTTTAAATGCCATTTAATTCATTACCCATCAGAGATAGGTATAGGAACACCTAATGTCATTTGAAAGGCAATGTCTCTCTCTATTTGATGCAATTAAAATATACAGGGTGTTCCATTTAAAAAAAATCGAGTTATGAACATTCTGTTCATTCTGACATTCGCGAATAAAGTATATTTTTATACACCCTGTATAACCTTTTATTAAAAAATACCTTCAGCCGTCAATTAACCTACATGTTCGGAAACTCGTATAAAAATTTCAGAATTCTGGGACAATATTCTAAAAATATATCGTGTTTTACATTGAAGCCGATTTGACCCTTAAAAATTAGAAAATAATTTTTATTTCCAAAACTGCTCAAAATAGGTATAGAACATACTACATAAAAAATGCTCAGAATAGTTCGTAGAATTTGACAATGCAATAATATATAGGCTATTGTATTTAAAAAAAGAAACTTCCTGTCTGTCTGCAATAGAGCTGGCAACGCCGCAACTTCGAAAATATTTTTAAAATATAGTTCACTTCTTAGTATGAACCTTACCCAAATCTCAAGTAAATATCTTTACTCGTTCTCCATATACTTCTAATACGCCACTGAGTTTGGCGAACCCTGTATATGTGAAATGCCTTTGCACAGATGAGAAACGGGTATTTGGCGTAGTCAAGTTTTTATTCCAGTATGCCCTTGTACCCAGACCATGTGACACGCAATCTTCCCGTGACTGATTCTTGAAATATAACTTAAAACATGTCTTTATATATAGTTGTCTGATATTCATAAGTTTTATATTTCTGAACAATATATTTGTTGGATACATCCGTTTTTTAAACATTATTATTTTTAAAAAGTACTTTTGTAGTACAAATAAAGAAGTCAGAATGTTGTTAGAAGCTGCCCCCCTTGCGGAGATCCCGTAGCACAAAACCGATTCCACAAGTGCCTGGTATAACATCCGTAGCACATGATACGGTACTATCTGTCTCAGGAAGTAAAATTTGTATATGTTCTTTCTTAATTTCTCCATAACTAGGTTTACATGCTCATGCCATCTCATATACTGATCAAAGTAGACTCCAAGATATTTAATTTTTTCTGTTTGTTTAATTTTATTTTTACATTTACAGTTTTCAAAATATTTACAACCCCAATCATGAATTTTTATTGATACATTTTCTGGTAGGTTCCGATTTGTCATATTGAAAATTAAGAATTTTGATTTATCTATGTTAAGTGTTAATAGACTTTTATCCAACCAGCACTTGATTTTCTGCATAGTCTGTTCAGCTTTTTTAAATACGTTATTCCAACTATTGTTCTTTATTAATATTACTGTATCATCCGCATAACATACAACCCTATTATCACAAATATCTGTAAGGTTATTCACATATATTAAGAAGAGAATCGGTCCAAGTACCGTGCCCTGTGGTACACCAAAATCAATTCTTTTTGGGTCGCTTTCATAATTTTTTATTTTTCCTTTCTGCATTCGTTGATCGAGGTATGATCTAAACAGGTCATTAATTTTACCACGTACTCCAATGTTCTCTAATCTTTCTAAAAGAATCTGGTGCTCCACAGTATCGAATGCCTTTGATAGGTCTAGGAAAATTGCCATTGGTTTATGTCCTTCATTAAAACTCCTTGTGATAAATTCCGTCACCTCGGCAACAGCATTCTCGGTACTGCAGCCATCTCTAAACCCAAATTGATGATTGGACATTAATCCATTTTTTTCCAGATAATCCCAAAGTCTCAATTTTATACATTTCTCAACTATTTTGCTCAAGGTACTTATAATTGCAATAGGTCTGTAGTTAGTTTTTTCTGTCTTATCGCCTGATTTAAATATTGGTATTACAATGGCATTTTTGAAGATATCCGGAAAGACGCTTGTCTCGAGAACACTGTTTACTAGGTGTCTTAGAGGTTTTACCAAAAAAAGTGAGTTCTCCTTAACAAATTCCGCAGAAATACCATCTTCGCCACTAGCTACTCCATTTTTTAATGACATTATTTCTTTTAATAATTCTGTTTCAGAAATTGGAGCCATAAATATGGAGTGTGTGCATACTGGCCCGTCGTCAACGGGATTTAGGGGCTTCTCAATTTTGTTTGCAAGTTTCTGGCCTACTTTACAAAAGTATTTATTTAATTCTTCTGCTATGCCTATATTATCTAAAATATCTTTTCCATTATCATCTTTAATTACTTTTATCTCATGTTTAGTATTATTTTCGCCTATGGCATGTTTTATGGAATTCCACATTTTTTTAGGGTTTTTTAGATTGTTATTAATTATTCCTTGATAGTACATATTTTTCACCTTATTTATTAGTTTTGTTAACCTATTTCGGTAATCCCTAAACTCATTTAGAGTTTGCAGGTTACCAGGACTTCTTGCAGATTTCCTTTTTAACTTGTCTCTAATCCTTATTGAAGTTAATATACCTGATGTGATCCATGGTTTGATACGTTGATTTTTTGATTTTATTTTTACTTTATTCGTACAGCTTTTAGTAATGTTTTTGATAGTATTTACAAGTTTACCAGCTATTTGATTAGGGTCATTGCATTCATATAGTAAATCCCATTTGTAGTCTGATAGTATGTTTTTAATTTTTTGGTAATCTACTTTATCATAAAATCTAGTTATGTTTTTGTGTGAGTGAATAACATCTTGCATTTTCATATTAATTACCACTGGGTAGTGATCTGTTAGACCCGAAATCAGTACCATTCCCAGGATATTTTCTATCTTGCTATTTTTATCAATCTTTACGAACACGTGATCTAGGCATGACTTTGATTCACCTGCCACTCTAGTTTCCTTATTTATAACACTTTTGTATCCAAACTCCCCTAATATACCTATATAGTTGTTTGTTACTATCTGTGTTTAATATATTAATGTTGGTGTCCCCTGTAAAAATTTCTATGCTGCATTTTTTATAGTTTTTCAGAAAGAGTTCGTTTAAATCTTGAATATAATCTTCTGGTTTAAGCGATGGGGATCTATAGTTTGCAATAATACCAATAGATTTTTTGTTTTTTGTTAAGGTTACTCTTAAAAATTTTGAATTTCTTATACCTATTTTCATACTATTTTCAATTAAACTATTTTTTACATAAATTAGCGTACCATCACACTTATTTATATAACTTTCATTATAAAATACTTCATATGTTTTTATTTTGAATTGTTCTAAATTTTCTATTTTGTTGGTTTCAGACAAAACAATTACATCAAAACTTGTATTTAATGATTCCAAGTATGCGACTAAATTATCAAAATTTTTTGTTATGCTTCGAATATTCAGGTGTATTAAGCTAAAACCGTTAGAAGTTCTTATAAAATGTTCAGAATTATTTATGCTCTCACTCAATACTGTGTCACAGTCCTTATCTAATAAGAAAGATGTCGGATCGTTGAATTTTATTTATGTTTTTCTGATATATTGATATCACAACCTGATACGCACTGAAATCATAGTCTAGTTTTCGGATAGTTTTTGGCTTTCTCCTAGGTTTAGCCTAAGTTTTTCAATGTCGTCCCGGTTGTAAATCCTGTGGACTGGTTCATTTTCTTTTCTTCTTACGAAAATACATCCGTCCCTTACCCAGATGTATTTAAATCCATCATTGCGAAGTGATCTGGCATGCATGAACAGTTCCCTCGAGTCCCTTGACAAATCTTCATTTAAAAAAATAAGGTCTGTGTCACTCAGACCGCATTTATTTCCAACTATTTTACTCAACTGTTTCCTTTTTTGTATCAATTCATGTTTTTGTTCAACTGTTTTGAACATTATGGTGATAGCAGTGTTCTCTTTCACAGATGTGTTCAATTTTATTTGCGTGTCCTGTAGTTGTATTTCTGGGTTAATATATTTGAGTACCTTCTTTGCTTTTAATTTTATTTCTTCTGGATTATTTCTTATTTCCTCAGCTGTGCTTTTTACACCCATCATAACAATGTTCTTTAATCTATTTTCATTTTCTTTCACATCACTTTGTATTTTAAGCTTCCTTAATTCCTTCTTTATATATTCGTTTTCTTTCTTTAATTCAATTATTTCTCTATTAAAAGTTTTATTTTGTTCTTTTTGTATTTCATATTGTTCGGCATAAAATTTTAGGTCTTGCCTGAGGTCTCGGATCTCATCCCTTAATTCCTTTATAGAGTCTATTACACTGGTTCCTTGATTGTCAACCTTATGTTGGGCTTTTTCAGAGAAATCCATTGATCTTCTTATCTGTTTTTCAGTATGGGTTTTACACTCTTTACAAAGATATTTATTGTTTAATGTACGCAAGACTTCCAGCTCAACATCTGTAAGACCTGCACAAGATCTGTGGATCCAACCTTTGCACTTATCACACTGTACTGACGTTTGCGTTTTTGTAATATTTGCAGAGCATTCACCACACTTGTAAGTTTTTGGCTTTGTACCTCCCATGTTGGGAAAAGAACAATAAAAAAAGTGCTAAGTGTTCAACAGGCACTTGTAATAAAGTAATATCATGAAATAAAAAGACGAACTTTCGAAAATTCTCCGATCACCAATTTACAAAAATACCTGCCAAACTCCAGTTCCACTACTATACACACAGGACAAAGGATGGAATTTGTTATTTATAATGTAAACAAATTTGACAATGGCGATATATTTTCGATTTACTTTTGCATAAAATAAGCACTATAAAATTCAGTATGTCCGAAAGTAATTTGTGATATTTTCAGCTATAAGTATAAAGTTTCAGAAACACTAAAATTCAGAACATTTGAACCACTAGAAACTCAGCATTCCCGCTCAACTTTAGGCACGATTTTACGTTGTTTATACATCGTCGGCCATTTTTACCACTATCCTGGTATAGATATATATATATATATATATATATATATATATATATATATATATATATATATATATATATATATATATATATATATATATATATATATATATATATATATATATATATATATATATATATATATATATATATATATATATATATATATATATATATATATATATATATATATATATATATATATATATATATATATATATATATATATATATATATATATATATATATATATATATATATATATATATATATATATATATATATATATATATATATATATATATATATATATATATATATATATATATATATATATATATATATATATATATATATATATATATATATATATATATATATATATATATATATATATATATATATATATATATATATATATATATATATATATATATATATATATATAATATATATACATATATATATATATATATATATATATATATATATATATATATATATATATATGTATAGTGTTTTCAAACATTTTTATTGGCGCCATTTATTTTATTATTCCATCATATTGGATTCCTACCAATATTTTACCAGTTTCTACCGATACCTCACTTGATTTTTCAGCATAATTTAAAAAAATTTAATAAAAAGTTTTTACATTGACACACACCGCGATTTTGTTACGTTATGATGAATTCGTACCAGTTTATCCCTATATCACATTTAATTTTTCTACAAAATTTAATTTCAACTGAATAACATTTTTGTTTAGGATATCATCACCTTCATTTTTTACATTTACATGTTTTGTTATATTTTGACAAATATTAGCAGAAACGAGATTTTTGCCTTTTTTGAACTGCAGAATGTTTCTCGATGAAAGCTTTGGTTATGTTTAAGGAGCCCTCAAAAAGCTATAATTTGAAAAAGATAATGTACTCCTCCTTTATTTTCCTGCGGTTTGTGTTAAAAAATGGTTCTAGTAAGCAGAGCCAATACGGATAATAAATTATGTAAAAACTAAAATATTTTTAGAGTTTGCGGGGAGATTCAGACCTCATTAAACCCTCCTGGGGGGATTCAGACTCCATGGACCCTTCCCAGATAGGTTTCAAATGTAAGGAAGATTAATACTATACAAATTAATTTAACTGCCAACTCTACTTGCGGCAGTAGGCTTGACTGTCTCATTTAAAGGTCAACCATTTTCAGGCAAAAACTATGTTAGCCCAAGAGCTAGTGAGAAAAAACTACAAGAGACATTTCAATATGATTTTAAGGATATACATGAGTCAATACCCACTCGCAAGGTCAGGAAGTGCGGGCGCGCTTAAAATATGTTAAATTATTACATGCATCACTACAAGTGTTTCGTAATAGTTGAAAATTGGCACTGAACTTGTTTATAGTACAAAAAAACGTGAGAAATGCAGTTAGACTGCATAGTTGTGGAACTTTCGTCATCACGTCAGATAAGTTGTTGCGATAATGATGTCAGTACAAGAGCTTTGTAATAGCTGAAAATGTGTCTACTTAATTATTATTTATAATTAATAAAATAAAACAGTCAGACCTCGGTTTAATAGAACAAACGCAGTCAGCAGTCGCACGAAGTGCGAATATCGAGTGCACGCCACTGCGTCCCACTTCTTTACCTTACGAGCGGGTGCTGACTCATGTACACCTTTAATACTTCATGGTATTGAAATACGAGCCATACGCATGTGGCTAAAAGCTAACTATGCTTCATTTTGGGTTACTCTTATACTCATGAAAAGTATTTAATAAAAATAGATCGCTCTCTGAGCGATCCCGGCAATTTTATTAATATATAATTCGTCAAGAGTTTTTACCCTAAAATTATTAAAATTTAAATGAAGCACTCGTAAACATGCCAGTCAATGTTATTCGTGTGCTACTCCCCGACACCTTCCATTTCACCCTTTGTTTGAGAAGGTCTTGGGAAATATCAGGGTGATATGGTAATAGGCAGGTCCAAGTTAGGAGCTCGTGGATAACCATGTCTTCATTCAGGGTTCGAAAACAGGTCATTTTTACATCTTGTCGCATACTTCCATAGTTCGGGTTTACGTGGTGGTTAATCTTGAGCATTTACTCAAAGGGCCCCATCAAACAAGCGGCAATTGGGGCTGTCCGTCATTGGAACTTTAGCTCGAAACCCAACTCGCTTAGTAGAATCTGCTAGCTCAAGGTCGATCGATTAATTCCCTGCTCGGCTCTGGGGATTTCTTTCACATCGGTGGGATCAGTCACCGTTACCGAATCACCAAACAAGTCCTCTTGAGAGACATTCACCTCTACCGGCCCTTTGCGCGCATTACTGTTAGTTGATATGCACTCATCTTTGTCTTGAAAACTTGACTAAGTCGGGTTTAACTCTTCAGTGAGGTTGAGGCGGTCAATCGATACACCCAATTTTTAATGTTCAAAGTGTAACCTCGGTTTGGCACAAAGACCATTGATCGCACTTTTCGAAGCCGGTTAAAGTTGAGGATTGTCGAAATCGATTATTCTGACACGATTACACTGAGACGGTCATTTATTTGGTTGTACTCCGCCCTCTTCTGGGTTATTAGCGGCAGCTAACTGAAGTTGGGGTTGTTGAAATTTACTAATCTCACAATAACCTGTTCAACCCTACTTTGGGGTTGAGGCGGTCGCGTTTTTCATCCGAATTATTCAGGGATTATCGTCAATGGTTCCGGCTGTCGAAAGTCACTTGCCCAATGTTGGGGTTCCGAGACGTCATCGGTCTAGAATATGGCCAAGTTCAACCCTGTCATTGGCTTGAGGCGGTCACTATATTTCCCTCAAATCGTTAAGGTATGAAGCGTAGAACAAGTCTTGTTTGTTTGTAGTTGGAATTGATGGCCACCCTCTTCTGGTTTAAGGGTGGTAGCCATTTAACGTGGGACGAAACGTTTTTCCTTAATAGAGGGTGAGTCACAAGTACTACAGTAGTGACAGGACCGTTACTGGTGTTGATAAAAGGAGCTGACAGAAACTGGTTCTTGTTCTGGCGGAAGTAGAAAAAAGTTAGACCTCGATTTTGAAGCTTATACAGCTTCTAAGTGATCCTGAAGAGTTACAAAAAAATACCTATGCCCCTTTGTAATGTAACACCCTGTTAGAATGCTACCGCATTCCCATAAATAGAACCTTAAAAATGCAATCGGGGGTGACCTGTTTATTTTTCTTCTGTCACGTCCAGGTATGGCAGTTACAGCTCTTTATGTATGTACAGCAGTTATTATATTTTCATCTAAAACGGATCTCGACCTTAATTTAGTCTTAGATCTTAGTCGCTAACTCATTTAACATAGGATTTCAGTACAGTTGGGTTCCGGACTAATATTCTAAACTATAAGTTTGATAAATATTATTTCATAATAGAAAAAGGACTTCGTTAGTCTATTACCTGTGTTCGCAATAGATTTCTTTAACAGTTATATGTTTAAGTATCCGTATATAAAAGATTTTGTAGGGATAAAACACCAAATAAAAGGACATTTTATTAATGAAAACAATTTTATTGAAAAAATAAAAACAAATATTCCTTTAAATTTTTGCCAAAAAATGTACATGGCTTATCAATAGTTCAAAAAAAACCAGAATATAATACAAAAACCGCATCGAGTTTGACTTCAAATCGATGCACTTGTTCCCTGCATTATTAGGAACAATTTTGTTTACATATTACACAAGGTAGAATTTGAATTTCAAATTGTTATATTTATGATCCTATAAACTGCGAGAAAATCAAGATTCACTTTTTGGGAATACAAAGAATAACTAATGATAAGTGTTTTGAAGCACACTAAAGTTTTTTTTAAATTGGGGAGTTAAAGAAGAGCTAAAAATAAGAATTGTATTTACATTTTATTGTTTCAGAATTATATGATATTATATATTATCATCAAATTACGGTGTTATTTAAAAAATTTAACCTTGGTAGAAAATTTTCAAAATTGTCATAGCAAAGTGGTAATTTATGCGGGATTATGTTAGGCTCAACGCTGACATTCACCAAATCATTAATACACTTTAATAGATTTAATATTTTCTTTCGATGGTTTTTGTCTTGTTAATTAATCATGGAGTTGTTCGGAATCTAGCTTTTTAGTATATTGTAAAGATTAAATAACGGTAAATCTGTTTCCACAAATTTCAGACAATATAAAAAATCTAAGCAAGATCAAGAAAATTTTAATAAAATGTTTTTATCAACTATTTAAAAGTGAACACTGTCAGCAATCGGACATATTGTATACAGAGGAAACAAATATTAGTTAAGCGCTCATCACAATAGATTAGGTATCAAATCTTCACTACAGATCATCTTCTCTTCAGGAAGACTCAGTATGGTCTCCTAAAAACTCCCCCAAAAAGGATAGCATTCCGCATTTTGTCATAAACGAAGTATATAAACGGATGATTGCAAATAAACTGAGCAGGTTCTGCCGGTCTGCTCGATCTGAAGCTGAAAAGAAGTGTTGCTGCAGCAGCTTTAGTACCTTCTTCATTCACTTCAATCTTGGCTTTATGCAGGGCATTACCCAATGAGACTTTTCCTTTTTCTAACAGAGCAGAGAGATTAGAAGTTTCTTGGAATAAATTACCTATTCCCATCTGCTCTAGAACCTGGAATCAATTAATTCAAAATAATATTGTTATCACAGGTTATCAGAGGTCAAATAAAAATATTTTTGGTATTTGCAATATAATTTATTTTTTAAGAATTGTTTTATTATTTTAAAACAAGTTTAATATATAGCGCCTATAACTCAAATATTACCTCATATCTTATCTGAGAGAAACTAATATAAATATAGTCGGTTTAAATACTAAAAAAATGATGAGTAAAACTTAAAATTGGGAATAAAATTGTCTATTATAAAATAATAGAGTAATAATATTCTACATACAGAAATGGTAGAAGCTTACCCAACCGAGGACCCATCGAGTTAAACGAAAAGTAATGTATAGGCTTAGGACATATATGCATTTGCATGAAAGCATATGCAAATGCATATTTTGCAGTTATTACATGAAAAATGCATATATTCTAATTTTTCTGAATATATTTTTATTTCCCAAGACAAATTTGATGTATTTCAAATATAATCCATAATAATAAAATAATAAAAAACGTCTAGTTGCTGGCAGGCCAAGGGTTTTACTCATCCTTTCTTAAAATTGTTATAGGTACCGAATAAAACATCTGTGCTTTAAACACTATGGATTTACCACGGATATACAATCATACATACGCACGTTTTAAGAATGTTAGAAATAATTTTTCAATTCGGTTTAGTTTACACATTATGGCGTGAACATTGTCCAATATGTCCAAAGAAAAGCGTTTATTAAGTGCGGTATAAATCAATTCGTGAAAGATTTTCTTGATTTTACGACTGACGGTTTTGTGCTGTTTTGTAAATGTTGTGATGTTCCTGTTACTGCGAACAAGAAATTCCAAGTGACACAATACATAGGAACTACAAATCATCAGATCCAAAAAAGTAAAAAGTGTTCTCAGAAAGAAGTGTTAATCACCACAGCATTTTCACGAGGACCGGGACCCAAACGATCAAAGTTCAATGAGGATTTGTACAAGGCGTTTATTAGTGCGGATATTCCACTGAATAAATAAAGTAATCCTGCCCTGAAATCATTTTTAGAGCAGTACACAAAGACATCAATTCCACATGAATCCTCGTTAAGGAAAAACTATGTTCCAGATTTGTACAATAAGACAGTTACCGAATTGCGGGAAAAAGTAGAAGATAAAAATATATGGGTGTCACTAGATAAAACAACTGATGTAGAACATGAGATGTGATGTTAATTTTGTTTTTGGCGTGTTGGGTGTAGAAGCAGAAAGGGATAAATCGTATTTACTTACAATGAAGACCTTAGGCAAAGTAAATCATTCAACTGTTGCTGGATTTTTCAACGACTCTCTCACTCTTTTATGGCCCGGTGGAATTAAATATGATAGAGTGTTAGTGGCAATTATAGATGCTGCCCCGTACATGTGTAAAGCAAAGAGTGGTCTACAAATATTGCACCCTAAAATAATACATGCCACATGTCTTGCCCATGGACTTCATCGAGTTGCAGACCAAATTCGTGCTTTTTATCCACGTTTGAGCGATCTGATTTCCTCGGTGAAGAAAGTATTCCTAAAAGCTCCGACTCGGGTAGAAAAATTTAGGGAAACTGCAAGAAACATGCCCCTGCCTTCATCATCAATTGTAACCAGATGGGGAACTTGGATAAACGCTGCCATTTATTACGCAGAACATTTCGAGGCAATAAAAAACATAGTCAATCAATTTAATGCGGAATACTCACATTGTATACAAGAAGCACAAAACGTTTTGCGCAAAGAAGATGTACGTGAGGATTTAATTTACATTAAAAACAATTTTTCTTGCTTGTCTGATATTACAAAAAATTGGAGATGAAAGGACTTTCTTTGTCAAAAAGCGTAGAAATGATAGAAAAAGTGAGTGAAACTATAACTAACACTAAAATAAAAGTAATTTCTCAAAAATTAACTACGGTTTTACAAAAAAATATTGGTTACAAAAATTTGAAAAATATTAGTGCAGTTTTGGACAATAAAGAGACATTGAATCCAGATAATGAACAATTTTTAGTAAATAGTGATTTGAATTTGTTTGAATATGTTCCAAGTGTATCTTGTGATGTTGAACGAGTATTTTCTGAGTATAAAGTACTATTGTCAGATAATAGAAGGAAATTTGAATTTGATAATTTGTTACATCATAGTTATAAAATGTAACCGCAACTTGTTGAATAGCGTAAACAATAAATTTTAAACAGGTTTATTCTTTAGTTAGTTTGTTTAGTTAGCTATATATTAAAATTTCATTTAAAAAAATACTTTTACTATATAGTTGTATTAATGTAATAATTACTGGTAAAAAAAGCGTCTTAAGGATACCTTGAAGTGAAAATAATTTAATATTTTAATAGCTATACTTTTGCTTTATTTCTGTTTTTTGATCAGATAATAAATGCATTTTTAAGTGCATATTTTCCCTTGTTTCGGAGCATATTTGCATGCATATTTTTAGATTTTTAAATGCATAATTATCCTAAGCCTAGACTAACGTATATACTAATAGTTTACTATTGGTAGATGCCAAAAAGCTTGGTCATCCAAAGCTTGTTCTGGTGGGATCTGTGTAAGGGGTATCGTGTCAAAACGTACTTTTTACATTTCGATCGCTCTATCTCGGAACGGTTTCAGATAAACTTTTGAAATTTGTTACGTCTTTAGAGCTTTCATAGGTATCAAACCGATTTTCGTATCATTTTATCAGTATCGTTTGATACACGAAAACTAAATAAATTGTCACAAAATGTTCCTCTCTGCTGTGTTTCGAACACTGTTTAAAATGGGGTGGATCAAAATTTTAGAAATATTTTTTTAATTGTTGAAACTTTCTATAGGGAAAAAGCAAGGGTTAATTATTAAACGTCTTCTGATGCCTGCACGACAAAAATAAAAGTGATTCTGAAAAATCATAAATACTAGAAAAAATTCTTGTCAGGTTTTGTCTCTAAAAGTATTACAAATATTGCAACATGTTCAAAAAATTTATTTTTTTAAAATCTTTTTTCTGATTTTTTTTTGTTGCGGTTCGCTAAAAATAAGTTGTATTAAAAAAGACAAAAATAATGAAGTAGCAAAAAAGTACAAAACCGCTTTTGAAGTTTAAAGTTAAATGTTCTACGAAAAAAACTACTTACGTGCATAAAACTTGTTTTTTTCTCCCGTTTGAAGATTTCGCCCGCCTCTGACCAACATTAATTTCTAGTTTAATTTAGCGGAATCCTTTGAAATTCTGGAGTATTTTTTTCGAAAACTAAAACGATGCTTCCCAAGTCCTACCAAAAAACTAACCCTATCGGATATAAACTAAAAACGTTACAATTTTTTGAAAATTAAACTGAAAATCAAACGATCCCTTAATTTGAAGCCGAATATAACCTAAGTTATTCACTTTTTCACACAGAAGTAAAGTAGATTTAAAAACTTCAATGTATTTTCTACAATTTTTCAATTTAGTGCATGTTTCTACGACGTACTAAAGTAAGTGAAAATTAAATTTAAAAAAAATGTGCGCTGAACTGTTATTTTTTGCCAAAATTAAAAATCTCAAAAGTATCTAGTTGCCTTAGATAAAACGTAGCTCTTGCCGCTATCAGAGGTAAATGAGTATATATTCAAATAAATTTGTTTTAATTTTAGGACCTTAAAAAGGATTCCTTGAGTATTTTCGATATTAGCTGGTAGCCACAATTTGGGGGCAATTCTTGCCCTCATTTATTGAGATTTCCTTAAAAAAGTTGCTGTTATTTTCTAGTATATGCTGATAATCGTTTGAATCAGGAGCTACTCGAGTACTTTTTTGGGTCAGTTTTAACCGCAAAGCGCTTGAGTATAATTCGGTTCAAGATAGATGCATTTTTCAGTATACAGGTGGACAGAAATTTTGATGAACTTTTAGTTTCAAACACGCTGCGATAATCGTAATTCTCTCAGACTTTTTAAAGACAAAGTTTTATAAGAACTTTTCTCGTATCTATGCTCTTTCAGAATCATTTTTGCTTTTGTCGAAAACTTGAAACATGTAGGCACCAGAGGGCGTTCAATGACTCTCGTTTTTGACCTAAAAAAGTTTGAAAAATTTTAAAAAATACTTCTCCAACACAATGCCGCCCATTTTAAATAGCGCGGAAACCTGCCAGAGAAGCATGCTTTTTGATAATTTTAAATTAATATCTCAATATTTTTGATAGTTTTGGTCTATCAAACAAAACCCGAAAATTGTTTTTTTTTTAATAATGGACGAAAAACCAAAACGGATACGAAAATCTGTTTTGTTACCATTTGAGAGCCACCGGTGTGCTCTAAAGATCTAAAAATCGAAATCTAGCGATCGAAAAGTAAAAAATATCTCTTACACAAACCCCACCAGGACAGGCTTCGGACCTTAGAGTTGGAATCTACTAAATAACAAACTGTTACTACATAATTCGATTTTCTTTATGGGTAATGGGTCCACGGTTGGGTACAGCCGCCGCTCGATCTAATAAGGTATTTTTATACAAATCAGTGACTTTTCCGTTCAGTTCCGTAAAAACGTGTCAGTGCAAATAATTTAAATAAATATGTTGATACACGTCGAGCATAACGATGTCTTTTACCTGTGTTGCTTCATAAGTATACCTACTGATATGTCACTGACATATAAACCTTTACTGATAGGTTTAAGAACATTTTACGTTTTTGAAATGTGCACATTTTAGAAAAACGTTGCCGAACAAATATATAGATATGTTCAAAATAGAAGTTCAAAGGGTTGGATATTTTATAAAATTCTATAAAACACGCTGGAACCCAATTTCATTATACCCTTTATCTCAAATAGTCAGCAAAAAATATATAATAATACTGTTTCAAATAGTATAGCGGCCTATTCATTTTATGGTAAGCCATGGCAAACCGAATGGTCTCAAATGAAATACTGAAACCGAATAAGCTATAAATAACTTTATTAACCTTTAGAGCCTGAACAACTTTATTATTATATTTTTAGAGTTCTATCACTCTATCTAAAACATAGATCTAAAAATGATAAACAATGGAAACTAAACATAAAGTAAAATAACATAAGTACAGTTTTTCAGAGCTTTTTTCATAGTAAAAATCTAAATTCTGATGTTGATTATTGATAAAATTAAGTAGATTGCTTATTAAGGATATCATGTGTAATATATAAACCAAAAAATTCCTTAATATAAACAAATTTTTTGTTTGTTTAAAACAAACATACTTATTTTGCTAATAAATATATATTTGCATTAAATAATTACAAACGTTTTTCATATAACGGTATTTTTAATTTTAAGAGAAGCAAATAGTTATTGCTTATTTATGCGTCGTTTCTGAAAGCCATTTTGATGCTATTTTTGCATGAATATTTTAAATAGTGTTAAAGAAATTTTAGACCCTAAAGGTTATCAAAATTATTTGCAGTTAATGTATTTTTACTTTTTTTTATTGACATGGTGGACCATAAAACAGAAAATTAATGAGTCGCTATACTAGTTAAACAGCTATTTATTGTAATCTATTATATATTAATTTCCTATCTTTATGTGAATGCCTTAAATAGCAAAAAATATATTAATTATCCAGCTACTTTTGCAGTTCCATAACTCTGTACAACGCCAAGACTGTAATCAATATTTAAATAAAAAAGCTATTCTCCTTTATAAATACTTATTCAGTAAATATATGTATTAAAAAATAACAAAAAATTATTTCAGATTAATATTTTTTGTATAAATAAAAGTCTCAGTGAACCAAACAAATATATAAAATATATCAAATATTCAGATTAACTGAATACAATGAATATTTGTAGAAACCAAATAAAAACTATTAGAAACAAATAAAAATCATGCTGTGAACATACCTAATCATATATCGTTTTAATGTTTAATTAATCAATAGATTTGCTATTTCGTGTCAAATACTTGCATATAAGAAACTGCTCAGTAAAGCGGCTTTCAAGGGCAGTTTTTTGTTAGTCTACCGAACAAGAATTTTAAAAAATTTTTGGAAATATTAAATTTCTGCTACCACACCAAATTTCAAATATTTTTCAACAATATTTTAAATACATAAGAAATTGTCAACACACTTCGTTGCGCAATTTGTTTGATTGGGTATGGTGTCCTTTAGAAACAAAATGGATGTTTTGAAAAATATTATAATCAGCCTAATGCCCATGAATTTTTTGCGCCTTCCCCCTTTTAAGATTTTGTATGCATTTTTAACTAAAGTTACGTCCGAAGACAATGGGAAATGTTAACATAACTTCAGTATCATGTTGATGTGTGATATTTTGGAATCGAGTACATCATTTTTCGCATTTGGTATATCTTTACAAGAAATATGTATGTAAGTTACCAGTGGCAATAGAGTATCAAGTCCGGCGAATATTTCGGATGTAACTACACATGTCGGTTTTGCTCCTGTTGGTGACTCTGGTGTGATTTTGTTGTTAAATTTGGGCTAGCTAAACTCGTCTCTTAACTAGTTGACTGTACTGGTAAAGACACTAAGTCAGAAACACCATAACACTTGTCTACGGTTGGCCAAATTTCATTGTATTTTAGTGGTCATACCAAAAACGTCAACTACTATATAATAGTTCCTGCCGCGTTAATATATTTCTACTTTTTAATTTGATAATTCTTGGGTGATAAGTTCTTTATGCTGCTCCTCCGTGGTGATCAAGTCAGGCGAAGGTTTCGGATGTTCTCTGGAACCACAAATGTTGTATACATATATATATATATATATATATATATATATATATATATATATATATATATATATATATATATATATATATATATATATATATATATATATATATATATATATATATATATATATATATATATATATATATATATATATATATATATATATATATATATATATATATATATATATATATATATATATATATATATATATATATATATATATATATAATATAATTGTGCACTGGCGTTACACGTCAGTGATAAGACCAATGATCACTTATGGTGCTCTTATGTGATGGCCCGCCACTCGCACAACTAAACAATTTAAGGGACTGTGGCTCATGGTTGAATTCAGAAACTCAAAATTTAAACAAAAGAAATTAAAAAATATATATAAAAAGATACAAAAAGGTAAATTGTGTTTTATAATCGGCACCAAATTTACTTTAGCACCCAGTACATTCTATTTTTGGCGTTTTCTTGTTTTCTGGTTGGCTCATTTCAGTCATTTACAGATTTTGAAGGTTAGTTTTAAATAAAAAAGATTTTCAAACCATCGAACAATACACTTAATAGAGCCAAAGCCGAACTGCGCGGAACGTGGACATGCAGACATGTTCTTTGACTCCAGCACCGCGCAAGCGTCCAGGCGGTCGTCTGATTGCAAAACGCCGTGCTATGACTGAGGTTGCGATTGAATCTTGAAACACTTTTTACAACATTGTTATTTATTTTTGCCATTTTATAAGTATGCAAATGATAGTTTACCTTATGCCTTATACAGTATCGCTAAAACGGGGTTTCCTTTTTTTTTGTATTGACATTGCTATTTCATATAAATGAGTTTGTTAGCAAAAAGGAAATAAATAAATAAATAAATAAATAAACAGCCTTATAGAGTTTATTATTAGTATTTAAAACTTGCGTATATCTAGTATTATATGTATACTTTATAATTGTATGTTTATTATTTTGTATATTTTTTATTTTTATTCTTCCTAAAATAGATTGATATTGGGGGCTGTCACAAAATGAGACCGCTGCAGAAAAGGGACAATACCTGTTTTGCAGGCGGTTTAAAAAATATATAGAAGCAGACTGCAGCTAATAGATAAGCGTGGCAGCATAACATAACGAGCAAAATTATCAGAATCTACATAGATATAGAAATTATTTTGATAGGTGCCTCCCAAATCGATATTTGCTGTGATAAAGGACACTAGGAGGCAAGCAAGATATATGCCCCTGATTGCACCACTGCCAGACTAGCATGCTGTCTAATAATTTTAAATTTAGCCACTCTAACTTACCTTCTGTTCATTGAAGTAATGGTATAGTCATCATTATCACCAGCCTTTTGTATGCGAAGTATAGCATATACTGCTACTCCTACTGTACAACATACACAGTTCTGTACAGTTTTTCTGTTTTATTTACAATTTCGTCTTCATGGTCATTATTCAATCAAATCGCATAGACATATTTAAAATCAGACAATTTAAAAGTACATTAAATACATTAATTCTCAACTTTTCATTTGGATTTAACTTAGCTAAATCAAATCACTTCTATAATTTATTGCGGTTAGAATCGTTAACCAAATGGATGCCGTTAGTAAACATTCAAATGACTTGATTAAATCAAAATACCCTTTAGATCGTGTTTCTCGACTTAAATTTTACTTCAACACTAGTTGTATTGCTTTTCTAATTAAAAAGTTATTTTAAACTAACTGTTTGACGCTATCTATTCTCGCAGACCAGCGAGTATTTGACTTAGATTGAAGTGAAAAATCTTTGGGGACTTGAGCTGTACAACTTTTGAATCACTCCATAGACACCATAAAGGTATAAAATGTGACAAGCACATGGAGAGAATACAGCTAAAGGCTGTGCACCTTTATAAGGACCACTCTAATTGTCGCCGTTGTCATACTCTTGATCATGGCAATCATCTATTGTTATTTTGCGTTTTAGGAGTTTCCATGATTAAATCTGCTATATTCTCCTGTTTCAAAAATGTACTCTTTTTTTCTTAATAAATCAAAACATTCCTTCAAAAATAAAAGTAGTTTGTTCTACATGAGCTGCGTCTGCTGTTGCACCTAGTATAGAAGAGTATTTTGCCATATTCCTTGTAAAGTTGTCGACATAACATAATAAGCACATCACGATATAAATTAATTATGAATTGCTGGTGATAATGTATTTGCATTCTTTTTTATCAATTTGAGCTTGTTTAACTATCTTCAGATTTTCTGAAACTAACAGATTATAGTCATCATCACTTATCAGTTTCTACTTTAATACACAGGTTCGACGAGTATTGCCATTTTCATGTTTGGATAACTTGTCACATACTTTTCTGGAACCACAGGGACGTCTCCAGCCGATTTCTAAAGCTAAAACTAAAGACGAAATTATTGGAAGTCTGCTAAATAACGATAAGGGAAAAAAATAGGGCTTCTTTACATTTGCTAGAAACAAGTCAGTCCCTATTTATGGCTTCTTTGTTTTTCAAATACATATGCAGCATATATTTAGGAAACCGCATGTCATTTAAATCTGACGGGAAATGTGATGGACGTGGATCTGGCCTAGTCTAACAGCACCTTCATTATCACCAGTGGAGATTTAATGTTCCGACATCAAAATTAAACAGCTGTTCGGCACCAATATAATAGTTTTCGGCAGTTTTATGCAGATACAGTTTCTTCATCGTTTAAACACGGAAAAATCACTGAAATCAAAGTTGAAGGCATTGTCGAAAATATTACAACTTGTGGATGACAAAATATTAAATCCAAGATTTTCGAAGAAGGTTCTTTCTTCCTATGGAAGTTTTTGACGAATGTCATGTTTCTTTCCGCTTTTGGGAACCTGAGGTATATTGTTGAGTTCTACCTAATCGTTGAACAAACAATTTGAATATTTGAGCTTATTTATTTCTAGAGATTCCAGAATATTCAATTTATGATCTTTATTTTCTTTGTTCAAAATTTTATCAAAAGTATGATCGGTCTTCATAAAGTGGTTTGCATAATTAAATTCTGGTTTTCGCTTGAAGAAACATTTATAGTGTTCATCTATTCTTTTACCAAAATATCTGCCTGTTTGACCTATATATGTTTTGTCACCATCTCCATAATTTAGTATATTTTCCATATTTAACCGTCATGTGTACCAAAATACTTTCATTTTTGTACTGTGAGTAAAAGAAAATAATAAAATATAACAAATTATTAGCCAGTTGCTTTTTTCTTCAAATTACTTTACTCTTAATTGCGTTCTAATAAATAAATGGTTTTAAATATCTTAAAATAGCAATTAGAAACGATAAGATGATAACAAATTCGCTAAGAAGACGATAACAAATTCGGTGAGAAGAGAGACGCTATTGTTTCCATGGCTACCTCTTTTTAGATATGCTACGTGTAGGGTTATCACACGTCCACTTTTCAAGGATGTATCTGTCCGCGTCTGGTATATATTTTGCAATTTAACCGAATTGTCATATAATTCTCGTATTTTTTACATCAGAAATAAAAATTACTAAATATACTACTCTAATTCAAAAGGCATGATTCTTGTCATTTGTCTTACCATAATAGAAAAATGATGAGTTTTTTAACAACTCCGTCAGATATTCTTGACCTCTTATTTGTCGAGAGAGATTTAGTAACCAGATCTGCGCGTTATAGTTTCCCCGTTACTACTTTTTTTAAGTAATAAAATGAAATGGAACATTTTTTTGTGCATAAAATAGTGATTTTATTATACGATTCGATGATATGTATTGTATATAAGGAGAATATATCTTTATGCTAGTTAACTTCATTTAAGGGCTCCTCAGGGAAGTGTGGTCCATGGAGCATTGCACCTCCTGCCGCCTCCTCTCATTGGACCTGCCGCTAGTTAAATAAAGGGATATTGAAAAAGATAACTTTAAATGAAATTGTTTGTTAACTGCATTCCATTTTTACTATCCAAATATTCCACCGACCAATCTTTAGATCGACTTTTTAACTACATTATTAACATAATCCATTCTTATCAACTGAATAAAATTATTTCAAACCTTGGTGTAGGCAATGACGTACCGAGGAGAAAATATGGGGGAGGGGTAGGTGACAAAAAAACGACTGAGAACTAAAAAAAAAGTTCGCATTTTTGTGTAGCTACTATCATTCATATCTTGTCGAGACCCGTCGGCTTTAAACAAAAATATTTTTATTTTTTTTTTAATAATTTATTGACAAATGAAATATTTCCAACATAAGGTAAGATTTTACCAACAGAATAAAATCCCCCCTATATGTCCGTCCCTAGGTGTGGGGAGAGAAGAGGTATTTGCCAAAATAAAAAAAAACGCGTCGTTGAAACCGTTTTCATTTGAAGTTAATGTCACGATCACAACGATAAGACGAGATGCAGTAAAATAGTTATATGGACATGAAAGAAATGAGCGATTAGGAAGAGATTGTTGAGATGGAAATGAGTGGAACTACGAAATTCAATAACAGACTTACTAGTTTGTATTAATATTTTATATTTCGTTATTTAAATTAGTCAGTTCTTATAGGATAACTAAGAGTATTAGTTACGAGTATTCTAAAATTCTTTTCATCTCTAAAAATCTAAGAGGGTCTTCTGAAGACACCAGTAAACAAAACAGTGTGCGATTTTCCGTTATAAATCATATAAATAAAGGGTTTATCACATCTGAAACGCACTATATCTTCGTCATCGCTCATCCTCCATGTCAAGAAGGCAGTAGCAGCGGCTGCATGGGCGCCATGCTCGTTAATTTCAATCTTGGCTTTGTGGATCCCTTCACCGACTGACACTTTTTCATCGGTTAGCGAATGAAAGTTTGCGTTCTCTTTGAAAAGGTTGCCAACACCAAGCGATTCAAGGACCTACCGTGCAAAAAGTAAGTGTTAGTGCCAGGTTATTTACAATAAAATACTGAACATAGTAGAGTGATATGATAACAGGGCAGACGAATATGCATATTTACTGTTATTGGTGTTACTATTAACAGGTATTATTGCTATTAGTATACTTTTTTTCGATATAAGGCAATGTTTCTTGTGAATGCGTTATTTTTGAGATATTTAAAGGGTACTTACCCATTATTCCTAAGCTAAAGTAGATATTTTGATTTACTTTATTTAATAGACCGTTTATTTTACCTATGAGGTACAACCAAAATAACTAGGACCCTTTGTATATTCTATATCATTATTATAATTTTATATCTAGAACGACTTGACTTTTCTTTTTATTGTTTTATCAGTAATAACACTGTAAGTTTTAAAATAAAAACATTATGTTCCAAGATAATTATTATTATTATTACCATTATTATATATATTTCATGACGGTGAAGTTCGCATTATACATAGTTATAACTGCATTTACTATCTGCTTCATAAAGAAAATTGGCAATAAATAAGTGAGACCAAAACTAATGCTGCCACTACTGCATCGCCTTCATAAGCTTGACCTTACCACCCATGATCAACGGATTAATTACCAACTTCTATGTTACATACCTTTCCAAGTTAGTCTTTTCTTGAATTCATTTTTGTTGATGTTCTTTTATTCTTTCTTCTAGGATTAATTTTTTCATATTATCTTATCTGCATGTTCAAGAATGTCCGGCTCATTGAAATCCGTCCATAGTATTAGTGTTTGTATCTAAGAAATTTCTCCCCATGGAGCAGGGCGACTTTAACCTCAGTCGACACTTCTTCAGTTTAAATAGTTAGACTTGGTTGACATTCTGGAGTATTTCGATCTTATTTATAGAAATCGTTTGATGATGGGACACGTATCGAAAATGACTGACTTCTGTATTGCTGGTAAAAGACATTCTATTTTCAGTTGTTTTGTTTGCACAGTTAGTGTCACACATATTAATGATATGATAATATGTTGTATTAAGAATTTTCACATTTCCTTAATCCATACTGCAACCTTCAGGTTTATATTATTATCCAGCGTCTACTCTGTGTTTCGATGATCAAATATATCTCCTACAGAGCAGGGAAGAAACTTGTCACCATCTGTACGGCTTTGAAAAAATTTGCGTACAATGTTGCAATTTAAATTGTACTATGAAATAGTATTAATAAATAGTGTAGTTTAAGAAGGGAGACAAACAAAGAAAGTTTTTAGACGCTACTTAAAGTGCTTGATTCTTCTTTATAGTAGTCGAATACTGTCAAAAATTTTGAGCACGGTGTGGGTCAATTCTACTTTAATTTCTTTGACTATTTATAGGACGTACCCATAATCTCTTTTTATAGCCGATATAGGAACAGCTGTTGATGCTTCCTCTTTGGACTTTACTTTGATATTCCTGATCAGCGTACATGTGAAACGACACTAAATACGAACACTCTGCCGAATGAGATATTCAGCTGAGCCTTAATACCAACTAATATTGTAACTAGTAACTCTAGACTGGATCAATTGTTAGCTGATAATCGAGCTAGTACTGGCTGGATTTTACATAAAGTTTTTCTGTTTGTTTTAGTAATACATATACTGGTTTCGCCGAACAAGTGATGACAACTTGCTCGGGGACGTCAACGAAACTATAAAATGTTCTAATTTATAATTAGGTTTATAATTTAAAAATACAATACTATGCATGCAAATATTCTTTGAAAAATATGCACTTAAATATGAGTATATTTTAGAGCAATAACTAAATAAAAAAAAAGTGTGGTAATAAAATAATTTATTAAAAAATTGATGTTGAAAAATTGGTTCAATGCGTGTTAATTTTATACAAAAAGGGCCAAAATAGAAACATTCGTATACACTAATAGTGTTGGTATATATAAAAGCTTTTTAGGATAAGAATATTCAGTTTGTTTAACAGATTATCTGCGCTAATAAAGTCCTTGCATAAGTCTTCATTCAACTTCGAACGTTTGGTTCCTGGTGAAAAGTCTGTGGTGATCAATTTTTTTTGTTTATCAACATACTTTTTTTTTGTCTTTGATGTCTCGTATTTGCTAATTGCTGAGTAACTTGGAATTTTTTGTTTCTAGCAACAGTTACTTCACAATATATGCAATACAGTACACTCCCATCAGAAGCAAAATCTGGAAAATCATTCACAAGCTATTCAACACGGCACTTCTTGACGAACGCTTCTCTTTCCGTATTTTAAAGGATGTTTAAACGACAACGAGTAAACTAAATCTAAGTAAAGAAATATTTCTAAATATTGGAAGTCCTAAAAGGCCGTTAAGGGCAAAAAGTATTATTGTAGAGTCTATAGAACCTACAAATTAAAATCGCCTGATTGGTTTTTAAAAATTAACCTTTTTTTGTTATGGTCGAAATGACGTGTACAGAATTCAATCTTAATGTTGCCTGAAGTCTAGCTTCTAGACTAGGGATAGGATTTTTTTCGATATATCGAATAACAATAGGTAAATGATTTTTTTTTGTGGGTTCCTGATTTTTTACAAGGAAGTTACCCCCCAAGACTGCGACTCTGTCGCAACTATCTATAGGTAGCAAAAACTATGATAACTAAAATTTATCGATAGGTGAGTTGCTAGCGTCCATCGATAGGTAAATTCTGTTATCGCCCATCCCTACTCTAGACCATGTTATTAACTCTAGTTTTTATTTTCCGAAAACACAAATATTTTTGCATTTGCATATACAAGCATGCCAATGCATAATAATCCTAAGCATAGTTATAATTTATACATGTAAAGAAAATCATAACAGCATATATATATATATATATATATATATATATATATATATATATATATATAATAATTTGGACAAAGGGCCTAGTTATAGGTCTTTTTAACAACATTTTCCGGAGAGTCTCAATTTACTTGGAGTTGGTGCGTTGTAATGTTGTTCAGTACTAACTGTTTATTATCACTCTACATGTTCAGACCATTAGGTTTACACACACACAACATATAATATTAGAACAAAATATCACCTTGTAATTAACATCAATTGAAACAATGTTTAGTTAAATTTTAAAATTAGTAAATGTACACACTGACTTTAATAATTATATCAGTTCCCGTCAACTATGGGTAGTAACATGGGCGCGAAGGCAGAACAATTTTCAGGGGGGGGGGGTAACAATGTTCAGGTACAGGCCTTTAGTAGGAAAGTTCAACGATTAGAACACATTGTCCAAAATAAAGATGGGGGGGCAAATTCCCCTCTTGCCCCCCTCAGGCCGTCTATGGCTAGTAAGTACCGATTAGTTTCTATATTTGATTATTTAGCGGCTGTGATAATATGAATTATATCGATAATTATGTCATCTAGAAATAAATAATAAGGTTTATGTTTGAACCACTATTTCAAATTTATATCGGCAGTTTATTGTTTAAATAACTGGATGGAAGTTAAGACTGGCTAAAACAATAAGAAGTGAGTAAAACAATAAGAATAAAATATACAGGAGACAGTTTATTTTATATTCATTTATCCTACTTCCCTATAACTGATATGTTAAAATAGTTAGTATTGACTGAAGGAAAATGCACTAAGTAATTAAAAAAGTGAATTGATTAAACTACATTTGTGTGACAAGCATATAATCAAAAAGTTAAACAAGAAAATAACTAACAAATTATGGTCTCAGATTTAGATTGTGTGAAAATGGACTTATTCTCGGAAGTTTTTGACTCAAAGTAGTAAAATAGCAAAATATATAATTTTTTTATTCAATATAGTTCTATAGATTAGATATTATTTCCATTTATTACATTAAAAAGAAAGAGTGATATCAATAAAAGGAAAAAATACACGATACCGTCAACATATTAATACAAAAATAACTCCGAGGGGTTGAAAAAGGACAACAATATTTTTACATTTGTATATGTGCATTCAAAATGACAAAAATCCAATCATTATTTTAAAACCTTCTACGATTTGTACATTTTTAATATACCTATATTAATCTCTTAGTATAGTACACATTTTTTTAATCCTAGAGGAAACCAACGTTGTAGCCAGAAAAAAAGACTTAAAAGGGAGGAGTAAGAGCTTTAATAAAAAAATGTATTTAATTAACCTTTAACCTTAGTGAGTAAAACGAAAAAAGTGTTACAATTGGTGATCCCACTAATTAAACACTTTTCCTAGCGATACCTAAATTAGATTTTTATTCAATATTTGTATATAGTATATATTTAGTAGATTATAAAAATAATTTAAACTTTTTGCGTTGAAATTTGAGCCATTTTTCTTCTTGTATACCTTCTGCAAGCCACCGCTACCAATAAATGAGGTATGGAGGATCTTGTGACGCACTGGCTCACTCAATCTTCAATACGCATAAGAAAATTGTACGGTCGACTAACAGAGAGGATAAATAAAAACCCTTGTATAAATTCTAGATAAACCCCATAGGAACAGATATTCAGTTCTTGTATTATAGCGAGGCTTCTATAAAGGAAAAATTAAAGACTTCTTACGATTTAGTAGGAATAAATCAGATAAAAAAACCTGCTTAAATATTTCTTGTCTGTTGAAGGGTTGGGAATCTGCTGTGATTAATTTAATTTTTAATTTTGATGGGGTCTAAATCCAAGAACCACTATATTACTCATTTTTATAAATGCATCATTGTTTCTGTTTGATAATTTGATAATATCAACTTAATGAGACGTAAATACAAGTTAATATGTAAAGGTCAAACATATTTTTGTAGCTCCACTATATTTATAAATTTCATGGATCAGGCATTAAAAACATCATTTTCTGCATGACGTTTAATTTTTCTCTGCTTAATTAATTTTGATTTTACGACTTTCAATTTTCACGTATAAAAGAAAGTTTTTATGTTAATGTCTTGGGTGGAATAAAAAAAACAAGCCAGATCTGACTAAGTATGATAAAGAGCAGTTAATGACAACAATATAATACATGTTACTATTTAGATAGAATCACATTATTACAGAATTATCGGACGAATAAAAATAAATTGTATTTAAAATCTCTTTACCGTTTTTTAAAAATCCTTTGAACTTACCGGTACTAGCTCAATAGTTGTTTCTAAGCTGAATTTGGGCAAGGCAACTTGAACTGTTCTTGATATAAGGGAGTCTCTATCAACAACTTTCTTAAAGTTCTCTAAATTTAGGTTCTTCAAAGTGGCATCTATCGAGTCTTCAGTATTAGAAAATGGAGGTAACAAAATATACATACTAATATTCTCTCCTTGATATGGTAACTCAAGAATGTGTGCACCAAGTGTTTCAGAAATATCTGTAATGAAATAATAATATTAGAATTTTGATTTGTGTAGGGAACCAATTCGTCACCTAGGGTCCAAATTTTATACGTATTTTTGAAATATTGTTTATGATTGTTTTTATTCATTTATTAAATAATGCATGTTCAATATGAGTACGAGGATGTTCAAGGTTTTTTCTTAATGGATGACCGAGTTGGAAGCTACCTATATTTGAAAACAGAGCATCTGAAGTTTAACATTTGAGTAATAGGTGTTAAATTAAATTTTGAAATTTGATATTCAACTAAACAATAGCATGGGGTGTCCAAGTAAGAATACTGGCCGGCGATATCTTAGGAACCGCTACAGTTCGGGAATAAAATATTTATAGCAAAAGTGATTATAAGATATAAAGATAATCCTAAAAGTATTTTAAGTTTTTATCTATTTCGCTAGAGGGCATAACCGTAACTATAAAAATATATTTTCAGGAAGAAATGCTAGGCGATATAATTCAAAGAAGGTAAAGAAGTGGAAGGGGATAAAAACCGATACTTAACTTTAGTTTGGCTGAACCTAGGTAAAAATTGGGTAAAAGACCTATCTTTAATTTTAGTTAGGCTAAATCAAATTGAACAACCTTGGATTCATTGAAAAGAGCCCTTCTTATTTTATATATTGCATAATAAATTTAATGGTTTAATCTTCATTATTGCTCGCTAAAATGTGTTGTTTAAAAAACATATATATATAGTGAGTTTTAATTTTTTTTTAAATAAATCATGTTTATCTTAATTAACCTAAAAAATTGTTTTGCAGAATTAATTATTCGCTGCAGATTCCTAAATCTAACGCTAGTAGTTACTTAATAAAATGCATTTTTCTTAAATATTATGGCTTACATTTTATTGCCAGTATACTCTAATAAGGATTTTTCACATCTTTGTGATATGTAATTTTTATAAATCTAAAACACGTTAGGTCAATGCTTTAAAGCATTAGAGAAATCGTTTTAAATAATTTGTACACGTCAAGTTGCCTAGTTTTAATATTGTTGTATTTTAATTATTTTAAGTATAATTAATTCATGTTTACAAAACGTTATATAAACCAACTTCGTTTTTTAATATTTTCTGGCTATATGACAAATTTCACACTACCTTTCATATCCGGTTTTGTATTTCACACTACCTTTCATATCCGGTTTTGTTGACTTTTTTTATCAAATGAGTTTATTTTTTTATTAATCAAAAAACAGTATTTCTCTAAAATTATCTTAGTACCTTACCATGCCTGAAAGTGCCTTCAACGTGCATCATATCCACCATTATTTGTTTCGTTGGGCTAACATAAAATATTTCGGGTTTTGTGAGATTAGGATTGAATTTGTTCTCCCAGATTCCTTTGAAATAAGCGGCGTTAACCAAAACTAGACTAGTTGAGGCATCAATAGTGCCTGGAGGTAGTAAGTCGGTTATCATGTGGTGTGTCGTGTTTTCTACCCAGTTGTTAATAGCTAATCTAAAATATACAGGTAGTTAAATTTATATAATAATATATAAAATATCTCTGATGGGGTCGAGGATCTTTGTAAGGTTTATCAGCATAGTGAGAAAAATAATTGATGGTAAGTAATTATGTTGTTTTGAACCAAATTTTTCTAGCGTCTAACCATAAATAATATTCTTTTGTTTGAGTTCTTGAAATTAGAATGCATAGAACCCTACGAGAAGATGTAATAATTTAAGAACTAACCGAATTTGGTGGTAAAGTGCTAATAAAAAATCTCAACCTACACACATGTTTTTAATATTATATCTTTTATTTCAGAAAGTGTAATTAAAACTGATAATTACCAAATGTGTATAAAATAAAAACTCATGTATATTACATATCAGAAATAGCTATGTACCAAAGATATTTTATTATGTATACCGGAAAATGAAAAGATATCAACAATGTATTCGAATTGCATATTTCATTACAAGTTTAGAAACTAGGTTTTTTTCGTGCAACCACGGGAAACTGAAAAAAATGAACGATATTTTTCATTGAAAAGTATGAAAAATAACTAGGATGGTTTTGGTGTGAAGATTTAAATATGATTAACGAGACCTATTTTTTATTTGGTTGGCCGTGATACGTCTAACAAGTCTTATAAAGTAAAATAAAAAATTAAATGTAGGCTCATGATGAATATTATATTAAGGGTGAAACGTAACAAAGAAGATATATAGTCTGAAAATGAACGAGGTGTGCAATACCAAGTAATATTATTGTGCTGTATTTAAATCTTTAATTATTTCTTAATGCAATTACACGGCAAAGATAAATTTACTTTAAACTAAAAAAGGTGAGGAAGGGGGTATTTTCGGAGAGGTATATTCAAAAATGTATTTTCAATACAATTGTAGTTTATGAACAGAATTCCTTTTACTGTCATCACGTGCTTCATACTCTAGAATTATGGTTGGCTGATTCAATCCTTTGAAAATGTCGGAGTTGGAAATACATTTTTTTGAATATTTTATAAAATAAAACTGGCCAATATGAATTACACATGACAGTTTTTGAAATTTAACTTGCAGAAATCCATTATATCTATGTTTAATGTTTTTAAAAATTCACGTCTTGTGATTTACACTAGCAAATGGACCAGACTGAAATAACGCGATAATAACATTCTTGTAAATGTGGTTAATAATATCAGCCATAACATGTAATAATATTAAAATCGTATTGCTTATTAAAACCGTACCAATAGATCAGCAATATTTTCGTACCAAAAGAGGAAATATAATTAAATATAACATCAAATAGAATATTTCGAAATAATCAATAACAGGAGTGTAGTTAAATTATCACACTTATCAACTAAAAGTCAAGGCACATACGCTTAAATATTGCTAGCACCACTGAAACATATGATTTATAATTGTTTGTTTTAAATAACATTTGGTTCATTCATGCCAATGTGATATGGGCAAAAAGCTTTTATATCTACTGTTATGAAAATCAGCCGAATTACTACAGTTCAAAAGTAGCGTGGAAGACTACAATACCATTTACCAACTTATATAGAAAGACTAGCTCGTGATTGCGATATGATTTTATGTTCAGTAGTTCGCAAGGATCAAAATAACTATTATCGGAGAACTTCGATTCCATTAAAAGTGCTAATATCCTCAAAAAGCTACTCTGCACCCATTCCAGGTTGTGGACATGGACAGCAAAATAAGGGTTCCACACAATTGGACAATATTCCAAGCATGGATATAACATAGGTACAAGGCAGCATTATCAGAGTGTACGGGGAAAATCTTTGCTGTAGCCGAATAGATACAAAAGTTAACGAAAAAAGTTAGACGCAATTTTGTTGATGCTAATATAGATACATAATTTAAATGTACATCCACTAACACACCAGAATCCTTCATCTGGTCGAACTTGCTTACTTTTTGTCACCAATCGCATAGGGAAAAATATGTGGATCACGGGGCCCTGGGAGAGTTTTACTGGATATTTGGCTGCATTCAGGTGTTGTTCATTCTTTATTCATTTAAAAACTTTAAATCATTATTCATTAAACACGCATCCGCCTCAGTCTCAATAACACGAGCAATTATTTTATTCGGCAAATAAAAGTTGATCAGAGAAAGTATTATTACCTATATCATTCACGAATAGCTTGAATAGTAATAGTCTGTAATAAGAGCCTTGTGGTATCCAGATGGTAATTCAATTTGGTTTGAAAGTAAATTACCGGTTCGGCACATTGGCCTCTATCACTCAGAAAACTTAAACTACTTAAAGCATTTAGAATAAGTCCACGCTTCATAACCCACTAATTTAGACAATAGTAAATTATGCGGTCGAATGATTTAGAGAAACTAATATACTCGTATATATTATAGCCTGCATTTTTAATTTATATGAATAAGTATTTTACTTAGTTCATATAATGAGAATTTATAGAGGAATCTTGATTTGTTTACAAAATCATGGCATGATTTTCTTATAGATTTAGCGTAAAATATTTCACTTTCGACTAACAGAATGAGATTTTGCACGTGGTTTATATACCTACTGACGAACAAAAAAATACCGGGATACATCCATAGTCACCCTGATGAGTAACCGGCATCGCCGTACATAGGTACAAGACAACATTCTTGTATGGAGAGAATGCTTGTGTTCAGTTTTAAGGAAAAATGTGAGGATTTCGGGACCTTGAGAAAGAAATTATTAAACATTTAGCTGCATTCAAGCGTAGTTCATTTCTCTACGACCAATCATTTAAAGATTCTAATTCATTCTGCAGTAAACAGAGGAACGATTATTATCTATATCACTAACGAATAGCTTGAATAATAGTGACCTGCAATGGGAACCCTATGGTACGCCAGATAGTACTGCAAACTAGTTTGAAAAAAGTTACTTATTCAGCACATTGGCGCTAACACTCAAAAAACTTGATAATTATATCGGTTACAAAACGTAATAATTATAATTTAGTCAAAAACAAATGATGTTGAACTCAGTCGAATATTTTAATCACACCTTTAAGCTAACTATATCAGTAGCTACACTACTGAGGGGGTATAAGAGAGAAGCTATATATAAGAAAACTAAGTCAACCTAATTGTGGTTAAATAATACTTTAAATTAAATCCCAGAAACTTTGATTTGGTCATAAACCATGGCTTGATTTTCTTAAGGATTCTTTCTTAGTGTGTTACATTTATAAAAACTAATACTTTTTAAATTAATATTTCTACGATACTGCAAAAAAGTAGGTACTAACCGTGAGCCCTCGGGATCTGCTTTGAATGGGAATGGTTCCAATTCGTCCGGAAAATCATTTTTTACACAATCTCTTACCCTGGTCTCATTCGATACAAAAATTTTGTTTGCGCTGGTAAATTCATATGGTGCGTCGTTAAGGGCAATAAATTTGGTCATGAACTTGTCCAATTTATATGCAGCGTAGATGTCTGATTTGGCCTAAAAATACATTTTAACTTAAATTATTATTTCATGATGGACTTAAAACTGTGTGCTAAATGTAAATGTTCCGTAATCTTTATTATCTTAGTAAGAGGGAAGTATTATAATAAATGTAGAAAATCAACCTCCGAATTTTTTTAGATCTTAACGTCTAACATAGAACGGAAGCTTTCACGGCTTTGGTCAATCAAAAACTCAGGGTTCTTGGGATTAGACCGTGTCAAATTGTAATTACTATCCGACGTTTCGCCTTCGATTGCACGAGGCATCTTCAGGGATCTTTACTCCACGAGATCTGAACACTGAATGAGCTCGGAGAGATTCAGGCGGGCTTTTATACCCGACTTGTGCTCGACGAACCGTGACCCTGTTTTAAGATCGGTTTCCACGTGTGATGTAGACCGTAACCCGTATCTCTATTGAAATTGTTTGTGTGTTTAAAAATTTCAATAGATTCCTTAATTTTTCGTTTATAAAATCCTGGAACCGATGCTTGAACCTTGGTTTCCTTTACATTTATAATATGGCCAGTGGTATGCTGATGTTCAGCTACAGCAGATTGAAAAATTAGTTTCTTTTTAATACATCGTTCATTTTCCTGAAGTCTAGTTAATATTGAGCATCCTGTTTCTCCCACATACACTTCTCCACAGGAGCAAGGAATTTTATATACTCCTTCTGTTTGAGAAGGTACAGTATCTTTCGGGGATCGCAAGTATTGTCCAATCGTCTTATGTGTGTTGAAGATTGTACGTATGTTGGACCGCCGAAGTAATCGTCCTATTTCGTCTGTAGTGCCATGTATGAAAGGAAGAACAACACTAACGGTAGCTGTTTATCATGATTATATGATTCGGCGAGCACGGGTATAAAAGTCCGCCTGAATCTCTCCGAGCTCATTCAGTATTCAGATCTCCTGGAGTAAAGATCCCTGAAGATGCTTCGTGCAATCGAACACGAAACGTCGGATAGTAATTCCAATTTGACACGGTCTAATCCCAAGAACAACTATGATTTCTTAATCTTAACGTCTATCTATCTGTTTTTCTGTATTCTCGTTTTATGCCCTATAAAATCAATGTTAAGCAATAATAAACACCTGCTTTTTTATTTGGCAGCCAAACACGCTTTAGTCCAATGTTAAAAAAATTATGATAAAACTCAATGAAAACATAGATTTAGGCAAGTTTTTCAAATCACGGCCTATTTAAAAAAACAAAATGTTGGATATAGACCAAAGAAGGGGAACATTTTTTCAAAAGGGGATATTTCTAAATTTATAAATGATGCGCCTGACGAAATGTATCTCCATATTAAAGTAGCTACTATATTTGGTTGGACGGGCGCATGTCGCTGAGAAGAACTAACAAAAATGTCATTGGATCGTATTGAAGACAAAGGAAATATTTTATTAATAAATATTAGAGACACAAAAAATTGCCTTTCTAGAAGCTTTGTACTATCTGATGAAGCTGAAAGCGGGGAATATTTAAAATTGCTCAGAAAATATGCGATTTTAAGAAAGCCAGAAACCCTACATAGGCGTTTTTTTTGTAAACTAAAAAAAAGGAGCTTGCACAGTACAATGCATTGGAATAAACACCTTTGGAAAAATGCCATCAAATATTGCAGGTTATCTGAAGCTCCTAAATCCTAAACTATATATAGGCCACAGTTTCCGACGTTCAGCCGCCACAATGCTTGCAGATTCCGGAGAAGGAATAACAAATATCAAACGCCTAGGAGGTTGGAGATCTTCAACCGTGGCAGAAGGTTATTTAGAAAACTCAACAAGTCTTCAAAAGAATCTATCCAATAAATTATTAAACTTCAATGTCATTCCCTCCACTAGTCACCAACTTTCACCAGTGCAGTCTACCAAATCAACCTCTTTCAACCAAAAAGTTACCCCCTCGGCGACGCGACGGTTACAACAATGAGTACTCCTGAAAGAGAACTGGAAAATCCAAACCCAACCTACAAGTCCTCGAGTTCCTTGGAAAAAATCTAGCCTCTGCAATTAATTTACAAAATGTTACAAACTGCACGTTTACTATTCATGTTGTTAATAATAATTAATTTGTGATTATTTAGGTGATATAAATAAACGATTCTTTTTAACTTTTGGGTTTTTCCGCGCGCTTGTAGAAAAAATAGTGTACCTTACACATGCGTAAAGTGACTTTTCCGCACGCGATTGATGGCCGAACGACCCGTAGCGCAATTTCAATTGCGTGCCGAAAAGTAGCACTTTCCAGAATTATTAGGTAAACTACTATTACAACATTAGTTATAGATATTAAAAAAAGCGCTAAATACAAAAGTTTCTTCAAAATACACTATTTCTTTTTTAGTGTAGTTTGCAGATTTACAAGGTGTTTAGTTTCTCTGAAATCACCATCAACTTTGGTTTTTTAAAGGTAACATCCTGTATTTTATATGTCCACCGAAAGTGTCTCTACCTTTATCTTTAAAGACACCCGAGAATTTTTAGAAAAATCCTGCCATAAGAAGCAATAACTCCTCTTAAGTAGAATAACGTTTTCCCTCTCTTTGAAATACTCGAATGGTAACGGTTTTGTTAAATTTCTGTGAAGATAAAGGTATCAAACCTGTAATATTTATAATGAGTAAGTAAGTAAATAATTTCTTTTGATTTCAAATTTTGTTTAAGGCAAAAAACCTAAAAAATAGTTTTAAATACACTAAAAAGACTGTACATTTTTAAGAAACTTCTGTATTTAAAAATGCGAACGTTGATGAGGAGATGCAGTTATAACCAACAACCCTGTACATATTACTTAATAATTATGTGTGTAATTATGCAGATAAAAGGAAGGAAGGACTAGTAAAGTGCGGGACACGAAAGAAAGCCGGGCGGTCCTTAAAATAAAGGTTCATAGCCTTAAGCAAGCGGAAAAGTAAAATTTGTGTACGCAAATAAATTATATGTTATTTTATTTGTTGTAATAGTTTGCCGCTATATAGTGCGCCAACTAAGCGGTACGGAAAATTATTCGATGATTTAGTAAATTTCGCACTGGTCCACTTATAATTGGGATGTGTCTAGAGTCTCCATGCACTTACCGCTAGAAGGTTCTAGCTATTTCCAGTGCCGCCTATACATTTCGAGCATTTGTTTTCATTTCTATATAAATGCGTTGCGTTGAATTTGAATTATTATTTCGAAGTAACGATGGCGAGCAAAAGAGGAAAAACCATTCGAAGCGGTGCACGTGTTAGTTATTGCGAGCGTTATAGAGGCCTTTACTAGAGAAGCTGAAAATAATAGTTTAGACTATTCCAATTCAAAATCGAACAGAACGCGCTGCATTTTACACTGGTGTTTCGGAAAGTAGTGTAAGAAAAATTCAAAGCGAACATAATGATCGCTCATGTTCTACTTCATCTTTAAAATCTCCTGGTAAAAAAAGACCCCGATTATCATACAAAGATAAAATTGAGGATGGTGATTTTCAAGTAATTCGACGAACAATAAAGGATTTTTAAATAAACTTGAAGAAGGTTCCGATCTGCAAACCCCTATTTCGTGCTGTAAAGAACAAAATACATTTTCGGTGCGGGTATAAAACCTTAAATCGGCTTTTACGATCAAATGGTTTTGTTTGGCGCAAGTGCCAAAATAAAAGAAAATTGCTCATTGAGAGACCAAATATTTTTCACTGGCGGGTGAAATATCTATCAACTGTAAGGCAATACAGCCAAGAAGGACGCAATATTGTGTATCTAGACGAAACCTGGGTAGATAATGATATGACAGTGAACAAATGCTGGCAAAGTGAAAGTGTTACAGGTGTTGTTCAGGGAATTCGCTCTAGTAGTTCCTTTATTATAGTTCATGCTGGTTCTGAAGCCGGATTTGTTCCAGGTGCTGCTTTAGTTTTTCGCTCGAGGCTAACAACTGGAGACTATCATGGACAGATGAATAGATATAATTTTGAAAAGTGGTTGCTCGAGAAGCTTCTACCTAACATTCCTCCCAAATCAGTCGTGGTAATGGATAATGCGTCTTTTCATTCTCACGTAGAAAATAAAGTGCCAACTAAATACTTTACAAAAGCTCATATGATATCGTGGCTTAAATCGAACAATCTTGTATGTGATCCAACATGGAGAAAATATCAATTATACGAAGTAATATCAGCCAACAAGCCTAGAGAAAAAAAGTATAAAATTGACGGTCTTTTACGTAACCTCGGTCATACACCTTTAAGGCTGCTTCCATACATGTGCGACCTCAACCCTATTGAATTTGCATGGGCATGAGTAAAAAAATATATTCGAGAGCGCAACACCGGTGAACTTTCAATTAAAGATTTAAATAAAATAACATTAGAAGCGATTGACTCAATATCGGCTGAAAATTGGAAATCGTATGTTAAACATGTTCGTTCTATTGAAGATAAATACTGGGAAGTAGATGGCAAAATTGAAACGGTTATTGATGATTTAGTTATCCCACTGGGTTCTTCAAGTAGTAACGACAAAACCTCATCATTTTCAGAAAAAGACAACGATTTAGAAGGAATCGAACCATTAGAATCACAGCCGTCAACCTCAAAAATGGCTTAGTTTTTTTTCATATATTTTGTAAAATTGTTCATAAAGTAGTGTCAATACTTATAGTAAGGGGAGCCAGCATTTATTCCAGTGAACAAGATTTATCAAAATTTTAACTTATGCAGTTCGACTTTGGGCTATTCGGGTATGCCAAAAGTGACCATTTGTCTCCGTCTGTCATATTACTTTGTACAGGGGGCGTCATTGTGAAGTACTATACAGGGCGTTTCCTAATTGCGTGATAATGTTAAAGGGGGGTGATTCTTGGACCTTTTTAAGAAAAAAGTTTAATATGAACCTAAAAGTCTTAACTTTGGAGATACAGGGTTTAAAAAAAACATTTTTTTAAATCCTAATTCTGATGCTAATATAGATAAATAACTGTGTGAAATTTGATACACGTCTTTTATGCATAAAAGGGCATTTTTTATTAACAATCAATTTTTGAAATTTCAACCAGTGGCGTGCATATGTAATTAACCTGGGTAAATCCGTATGCTCCTAAATGCATAGAAGACGCGTATCAAATTTCATGCAGTTATCTACAATAGCATCAGAAGTAAGATGAAAAAAAAATGTTTTTTTTTAAATTTTACCATCCTGTATCCCAAAAGTTAAGACTTTTAGGACATAAAAACCCCCTTTAACATCAGCACGCAATTAGGAAACGCCCTGTATAGTACTTCACAATGACGGCCCCTGTATAAAATAATATGAAAAACGAAGACAGACGGCTACTTTTGGCATACCCGAGTAGCACAAAGTCAAACTGCATAAATTAAAATTTTGACCAAATCTCGTTCACTGCATCTGATGCTGGCTGCCCTTGTAAAATCTGGACTTGTAAATCATGTATCACTATACTGGGTGGTCCAATAATAGTGGACGTAGGCAGTAGCCCAGGAACCGTTAATGACAGAACTCAAGAAAAAATATATTTATAGGTAAATCGATCAAGAAAATTAAATCATTTTAAAATTCGAAAGTTCGCCGTTTTTGCAACACAAAAGAGATATAGAAGTGCGGTACACGAAAGAAAACAGACAAATATAGATAAAGGAATTATACAGAGATGTTCTTTAATATCCCTGATAAAAGGAAGGACTAGGAATGAATGAGGTACCTGGTAAAATCAATTTACAGATTTATTTTATTCACGTTTCCTCTTACCAAGTTTTATTACTGACCCATTCTGTAATCTTACAATAAATAATACAGCATTTTTCGCGCACTATACAATTCAATCTTGGAATAATCATTATTACCTGATTGTCATTCAGTCTTAATACTTTTTTCAAGTAAGCTTCTGTTTGACCGCCCGCCATAAAGTAGGCAATCAATAAGGCGTGGTATGTAGAATAAGGTGAGAAAAATAAGTTTTCTTTTGGCATAATCTTATTTATCGCATTGAGTAATGCGAGAGAGAAGTCTTGCTGACCCCCATACAGTTCCGCATATGAACTCTGCGCGGGTTGCTGTCCGTGAAATGGTTCAAAGCATGCTTGCTGCGGCTGTGACGTGATATAAGGTACTGTTGTGAGGATGATGGCGATAGCTATGAGATTCATTGTAGTCTTAAATGTATATATCTGAAATAAAAAAATTAAAATTAACTATAATAAAAGACATTGACATAAAATATATTAACAGTGAAGCACTTTTAATGTAGATTAACCATAGTAAGCTAATAGATGATCTGTGGTCACTTCCGCATAACTGTAACAGAGGTGCGTTATAGTTAATTAGCGTTTTAGAAGTTTAATTTTTAGTAATAAAAATACCGGTATATTTGGGACACTTTGGATGGGTATATCTAGCAAGTGTCAGATGTATCTAGCAATTGTTAGATATTCCCATCCAAACTGCCCACCTAGCGACGGTACTGTTAAACGCTCAAATGCGCTGGAAAAATCAGTTCTTTGCGTTAATATGATAAATAGTCTCGGTATGGAGAGGTTCGAATCCTGGTAGGGCACTTAGACTTTGTTAAGTCTGCGACCGATGTTAGTGGTAAAATCCATATAGCGAAAAGTGTAAAATTAATTTTACAAGTATTACTTAGATAAAGTGTAAATAAAAAAAATAACCTTAAACGTTTATATTTAACGTAGATATTTAAAAATAGTTATTTATAAAATTTGACGTGAATTAAAACTAAGAGAAAAGTTCTAGAAAAATAGGAAAAAATTACCTGTCATAAGTGATTTTTAGCTAGGTGATAAAATTTATCTGATTAAAAGGCTATTCAATTCTTTAGTTTATTGATGTAGAAGTTTTTATTTTTTTTTAATTTGCTAATTTTTAATTTTTAATAGCAGTGTTGCAGATATTATTTCGAAATTTTTTAGAGATAAATATTCTGAAAGGATAATAAAATTTCAATTTTGTTTGACATCTTAAAAAAAAATCAGAATCAGAATAAGAACATATATGCCACATGATGAAACCAAAATTGGCATTTTAAAAAAAATGGATATAATAGAAAACTAAATTGGTAAAACGGCTTTTACATACAAAAAAATTGCAGAAAACGAAAAATGTTTGTTGGACTTGTATGCTTTTTTTATATAATACTTCAGTAAAAAATGTAGCCCCGAAAAATTTCAAATTCCCAACACAACAATCGATGAAAAAAGTACATTGAGGGATATAGATAGTAAAATATTCGCAATAAAATTTGTTTGATCAACTTAGTAAATTAATTGAGCGGATTACCTAGAATGAAGTGCGTGTTCGCATTGCCAAGTATCTCGAATTTCCCCAAGTGGAAAAGCGTTGACAAAACAAGGATCTGTTTCAAATTGATGGATTCGCTCATACCAAGAATTTGCAAAATCTTTTGCAATACTTATTGGAGCATACGATCAAAGTTTGAACTTTGTGTGTGTTTTCCAGTTTGTATTTTTGCACAATATTTGCCTATATACGTAGTCTTCGAACTATTTATTTACAACTTTGAAACTATTTAAGATATCAAAGCAAACTAAAAACTAATATGTCGACAATAGAGCAGTTTTCCGCATTATCGACATTCATTCGTGGATATGTCCCTCAGAGAAACTGCATGACACTTTAAAATATGTTCAACCTGGTATATTTCAGAGGCTCCAAGGAAATAAAAAGTTCGAAAAACCATATATATGCAAAAATTATGGCTTTGAAAATAATCTAAGAATCATTAAAATCCGTCAACTAATTTGAAAGATATATCTGTTTTACATATGAATTAAATTCTATTTCACGCTTTCCACAGTGTATTAGTTGATTCTATGTACGATTAGTATTGGTGGTTTTTATATATAGTTCACTACTCAAAAAACGATATATTCCCGGTGAGCAGAAAATCGCATAAATATAAAATTATTAAAGATAACAAAGTAAACTGAAGTGTCGACAACAGGTGAGTTTTGCCGAGGGGAAGACAACTACAAAATGTAAATTATAGGTGACTGTTGAATGAACTATATATCTTTTAAGGTACTTATGAATGAATTATAAGTCTTTTAAGTGACTCATAAATGAATTAAAAGCTTTTAGTAGATTTTAGGGAAATTTGAAATCTTTAACGGGATTTTTAGGTGGTTTTAATATTTTTAATATGACTTAGGGTGAAATCTTTCGTAAACTTTAAAGTCATCTAAAGGATTTCAGGTGGATATTTTCTAGAAATAACAATAAGCAGGTGTTTAATTTTCTTTCATGGTTTATTTATATATAGGTTATTCGGTTGTGACTCAGGAAAACATACTAGACGTTTTTGAAGAACTATTATTAATGCCAGCACTTAAATTTGTGTTTTATTGGACTGCAATAATTTTTTAGATTTTGTTCCCTCTAATGAATTTAAAATATTCTTTTATTTGAAATTATTTAAATATGTTATTTTGCTTTGTTATTTAATGACCTATCTATGATAGATATATTTCTGATTACTTAATTAGTGTTCGATGATTAATATATTTTTAGAAATTGAGCAATTTGTGTGTTCAGAAGAATTGATTGCATTAAAATAGTATTTAGTGGTTGGCCTAGACCTCTGCTTAGACATAGAACAATATAAAAACCTACTTTGAATTTTAAATAACTGATATTTTATTTATTTTCACATTTTTATCAAATTTAACATACATTTTAAGAAAATAAAGTGTAGTACAGAGTAGCTTTTTTTTCAGTATTTTGACATGTTTTCGCCTTTTATTTTTTAAGATACAAAACACATATTTTAATAATACGACAAATAAGAAAAGAACATCGAAAAGCTGCGAAAATTGCACAACATGTGTCTGTCATGGGATGTCTATGTTTTTAAGACCACTAACTTTAAAAAATCTAAAAACCGATTTCTGGATTTTTCGAAAAAGACATATTGTAAAAGTCTTTTTACAATATGTCTTCAACTAAATGAGGTTTTTAAGACGGTTCTTTCACAAAGGGGTTTTAAAAATGTTAATCTAAAAATTAATTTTTGGATTTCTCGATATTTCGCACTTAAGGAGTGAAGAGGCATGAAATGTGATTTTAGTTTTTTAAAATATTTTTTTACATAAATAATACTTCAAAATGATTCAGTTGCCAACGGCTTTTGCAAATAGTTATGTTATAAGGATTTCTAGATTGTTTGAAATACCACCGTTAAGGGGTTTTTCCTTTAATAAAATATTTGTCAACATGGCTATTTAAAAAACTCGACTTTTATAGGAGATTTAAAAGTGAATTTATAGCGTGGCCTCTTTCAGAGTTATCGAAAGCAATAATTTATATATTTTTAAGCACCAAACAGACTAAAAATGTAGTTTATAAAAAAGCAATAATTTTAATGGTACCCTATTATCATTTTTCGATATTAGTTATGGTTAAAGTAATAGCAAAACATAAATATCAACTTTCCTTTCAAATCAAATGAAAAATGGAGCTATTTTTCAAATCACTACAAAAATAGCAAAAATCTAAAAATGGGTGGTAATTTCCAGTTTATAAAGCATCAATGCGGAATACAAAATTTTTGTTCACAGCTATACAGAGTGGACATACTACGAAATCAATGTTGCACGTTTCTAAAGTGAAAAAAGTCGATTTTTTTTAAACAGAACACCCACTATGTATTTTATTTATGCAAAGGATCATAAAAATACTTACTTTTTCACGTATATATATATATATATATATATATATATATATATATGTATATGTATATATATATATATATATATATATATAATATATATTTATATATATATATATATATATATATATATATATATATATATAATAAATATATATAATATATATATATATATATATATATATATATATATATATATATATATATATATATATATATATATATATATATATATATATATTATATATATATGTTTATATATATATATATATATATATATATATATATATATATATATATATATATATATATATATATATATATATATATATATATATATATATATATATATATATATATATATATATATATATATATATATATATATATATATATATATATATATATATATCTATCTGTAGCCGTTTTCCAGGAATTAATTTATTTGAATTTTTTTTATCGAAAACAAGACTTCAAATAAATCCGAATTTCTTCCAACTCTAAAGCAATTGTAATCGTAAATTTGGGCTACGGTTAAATAACTACCTTTAGGTATTTGACTTTTTTGCCATATCTTGGTTGAAGCATACAGGGTGCTCCAGAAATAAATGTATGTTTATTAACTTATATATATGTATATATATATATATATATATATATATATATATATATATATATATATATATATATATATATATATATATATATATATATATATATATATATATATATATATATATATATATATATATATATATATATATATATATATATATATATATATATATATATATATATATATATATATATATATATATATATATATATATATATATATATATATATATATATATATATATATATATATATATATATATATATATATATATATATATATATATAATAATAATACATTTATTGTTCAACCAGATTTACAATATAGATTTAATTGAAAATACACTAGTTGAACAATGGGCCTTATGGTACTCAGACATCCAACCGCATTGGCCAGACACTGTTCAAGCCCTAACTAACTTAAATCAAAACTAACCTAAATCTAAGTCGAGATATTTCATTTATATCTACTGAATGAAAGGCACATGCGAAGCTTTGTAAATACAAAAATGAATCAAAAACCAGCAACAAGTTTTAAATTATCAGGCGGCTTAAGTCGTTGGTGGGGGAGCAGACACGATCGCAAGCATAAAAAACAGCACTATTGCAGTCGAAGGAGACGTTCTTTCATTACTTTTTTAAATTTACACGTAGAAAAATTCAAATCTATATTCTCTATTGAATTAATAAATTTAGATAAATTGTACGAAAATGACCTCTTAAACATCTCTTTTCTATGTTGTGGTACTGTTAATAAATGTTTTCTACGTAAGTTGATTTTATGAATATCGTGTCTAAAGGATACTTTCTCAAATAAATAATTCGGCTGTTTAAACTTAAGGATCTTAAATGTAAAATTATACATATGCAAACGGTACCTATTAAACATATTGAGCCATCTTGATTGTTCTAAAAATGGAGTAATATGATTTCTCCTTTTAACCCCATATATTAATCTCCAGCACGAATTCTGCACCTTCTGTATTCTGTTTCGATCGGAGGCGTCCAGACAGGGATAAAAGACAGTCGAACAGTGACTAAAGTGAGATAATACGAGAGAATCGCATAAAAGTTTTTTGCTCTCTCTGGATAGACAGTACCTCTGGCCATAAATAAGCTTTAAATTACTGTACGCTGCACAGTGGTTCCAAGTGCAATTCTAGTGGAACATTATTCTAAAGATGTACGTGGCGAAAATAATTACTCCAATATTTTTTTAAAAACATTTTTAATAATAATAAGAGCTAAAAACATAAAGATCAGCTGTTTAAAAATATATTATACAGGGTAACATTAAATATACCTATTGACTCTTATTAACTTTTAGTACAGAACATAAAAAACGCTTTATCTAAAATGCTTGTATGATTCTCCCACAGTGTTTTAACCTAGTCTAAAATGCAATAGGTGTTTTTATGCAAGATAATATATACAGGGTGTTGTAATAAGCAACGGTTATTGTTCAATGGGAAATTTATTGTCCAGAAATAGGGTGAACATTTATTTTTTTTAGGTGAGTCCACAAATATTTGGTGTTTGGAATATACAGTTTGAAATCGATGCGAAAATTTTGTTTCTTGTAAAAGTTGTTTAAAAACATAAGAAACTAAATTGAAATTCTGCGCATCCTTAAAACTAAGCATTATTTGCAAACCCATGTACATAATATGAACTTTTTCGCTTTTTTTTTTAAACAAGTAATCTCTCATAACAACTCTTGTTTTTTAAAACATCCTGTATAATACTAATAGGATAGGAATAATAAGACCCAAAGAGTTACCCCATAAATGAAAAAATAGTTGTATTATAGTAGGTATATTAAAACATAGTTTCATAAAGGATAGTTTTAGCGCACGAGTAAGAGTTTAGAAAACGAGTGAAAGGAGTTTTCTAATGTACGAGTACGCTAAAACCTTTTTTGAGACGTGTGTTTTATACTATTTTTTTTATATTTTGGCTTCATAATTTAAAAAAAAAAAATATTTACCTTTTTTTTGACACACAACAAAAATTTTGATTGAAACGTCAAATTTTCGGTCAATTCGCGTTATCACTGATGTATCGTAATGAGCCTGTCTGTCAAACGAGGCTATTACGAAACAAAACTGAGTCATCATTGTATTGTAATGAGCTTAGTACGAGATCAAAATAGAAAAAGATTTTTTTTATTTTACAGAACAAACATTTTTCTAATAATACGTTTAACGAGTGTATTTTAAAAAAAATCTTCCTACCTAGTAAACAAAAACTAAGGGTGGATTGCAGAAAGCTCTGTTAAAATTTATCACTATGTTAAATCCTAACACCTTGTTAAGTTAACGTTTTTATGTTGACAAACGTCACTTTAACAGCGTGTTAGGATTTAACAGAGTGTTAAATTTTAACAAAGCTTTCTGTAATCCACCCTAAGTGTTATGAAAAAAATTAATAAAAGATATCTTAGAAAAAATATAACTTTTTAATGATTTTAACGTTATCAATTAATTAATCGTCATTTGTGCTTATGACGCTGTCTTCACTATCTGAATAAGAATCTGAATTATTATTTTCAAGTATAGAAGTTTGAATATCTGGTTGTTTTAAAAGGCGAATAACATCTTGAGAGAGCAAATTTTTTTGTCTAGGTAAAGGAAGTAATTGAGATATTAGTGGGTCCGATGTTATTAAAAGCATGTGAAGTAAATCTTCATTTGTCGCTGTCCGAGAAAACTTTCGTGAAAATCGTTGCCTAAAATTTTTCATGTCTTTATTACGGGACTCATGTGCCTCTTCGGAGAACTGCCCTATAGGTAATAACAAATTTTCTATTACTAATGCACCATGCATAAGGATCTTATGCACACTGGCCGGCATATTATACCATGGGTACAAATGTAAATATAAATCTAGAGTATTCTTGGCATATGTGTCAAATTTTTCGGTATCAATTGGCAATCCACTAGACATTACATTTAATATTGTCGCAAATTTTGTAATTAACTCTTTATCTAATCCAGTTATTTGAGAGGACATTTCTGGATTTTTAAAAAATCTACGGGCAGTATTCCCGTCATTAGTAGATCCTGTACCTTGCTTTGGTTGATCTACTAATAGACCCATTTTAGTTCTAAATTGACAAATAATTTCTTTTTTTTTATTTTTAACCATTTCTTTGTCTTCATTCGACCTTGCTTGCCATTTTTTAATGCCAAGTCTATACGAAATATGCAATAGGCATTCAAAGCAACGAATATACGCATGTAGGGTTGAAAGTCCAAATGAACAGTTTTCTAAATTGAAAGGCTTTTGTGATAAAAATGTTAGATTGTTCATATATTTGGGAGTCGCCCCACAAATTAAGCAGTTTTGTGTTGAAATATCTTTTAAAGAACTACAAACTTTCCCGTCTACCATGGTTAAAAATAGTTGCGATTTTATGTCGAATGTTTTATTATTCATATTTAATTTTGTTGGAATCAAATTTTTAATTTGATTTTCAACCCTACATACTTCATCCTTTATTAGCTGTTTCGTTTCTTTTTTCATGATGAATTTAATTGGTCGACAAAATCGGGTGGAGCAAGGTACAGGATTCTGCCAAAGAATTTTTTTTTGAGAAAATGTTCTGTGCTCAGCGAAGAGCTGAAGGGGTACCAAAGAAATAGCAAACAAATCTGAATCACTTGCCTCATTAAACTCAGCAGAAAAGGCTTGTTTATATTCTTTTTGGGTGCTACTTCCATCGCATCCCCATTTAACAAAAAGTGTAATAGTAATACCTTCTAAGGTTAAAATATTTTTTAAAACTACTTCTTGTGATATAAAGAGCCTTTTTATGGTATGGTCTAACAGTGCTTGGACTTCAATTTCAGCAGATATTTCCGTAATACTAATTTTTTCTTTTATGGGGTAACACTCTTTTTTGGCTTCTAATAGTCTTTTATAAGAAGGATAAATATTACATTGCTGTTCAATAGCACTTTTACGAATTTGAAAGTAAGAATGTTTTGTTAATTTTGAATTTACATAAAGTGCTAATGCCTTTTCGGGAGTATATGGAATTGGCGCAGGTTTAGGACTTAAATAAGTTGTTTTAATTTTTCTGGCACGTTTTGGTGTTGTTTGGGTAACCTCTTTTACAACTTGAGCAGCATCTCGCTTTCCAGATTTCCAAAGAGATACTGAAGCTGCGTAGGTAAGCGCATTAGTTGATGTGGATTGGATAAGTGGTTTCACCTTCCTGAATTTGGATTGTTTACATACAAATTCAAATTGTTTTGTGCGCCTTCCTGTTCTTCCTTCAGATGTTGTCTCTTTTAATTTTATATTTATGACCGAATTTAGCCACATACGATTTTTTTTCTCGAATCTATTTATGTGTCTGTTGCTAGCCTGCCATTTCTCTTTATATTTTCCCAAAAATTTAAGCAAACTTAAACGAATTATATTGTGGTTTATTGTATTTAAATTTTGGAAACGAGTGGAAATGACAAAATTAATTAAATTCTCCTTACTGGCCCCTTTGGTTTTAATTATGTTGTGCAGATCGATAATATTAATAGAAATATTATTATTTTCCCTATTTTCCATTATCTAAAATAAGAACAAATGCCCAATTACCTAATTAATTCTTGCAAGACATTAAAAAAAAGCTCAAAACATTCTATTGCCGTATCATGTACCCATACATCTAATCATAAACTTATTAACCGCATAACCTAAATTTGTTTGCCATGGTCAACATGTAGAATAAACATTTCATTAAACAACGTAATTAGAATTTTAGAGGTTGGCTTAGGTATGATATTTAGGCCCAATATTATAATGTAGTTTTAAATCGCGGAAAAAAGCTCAAATACCAGGAAAGTGTGTTTTAAATCGAAGTATGACATTAATTTGACATTAAAAAAATAAACAAACTGCCAATCCACTTTATAATATTGGCCCTTAATTACATGAAATTTGATAACAACGCGAAGTAAAAAATACGAGTTTTTAGCAAAATGCGCAGGTATGCGCAGTAACTGTCATAGCAAATATAACAAGAAATAGTGTATTTAACAAATGGCATAACAATTTTAGCGGGAGTAAGCGGGAGTTTTTTTAAGAAACAAATTGCAAAAAAAACCTTTTTTAACATTTTTTTTCTCACTTTATAGAAATTTTGCGGGAATTCATTGAAAATATATTATAATGGACAGGTAATCACATATCAATATAATATATACTTACTTTTAAAATATATTACCAAAAAACGCTATACAATTTGAACAATTAATTTGACAATACTCGTTTTAGATAACGCAAATTTTATGCAGTAATTTTAAAGAATTGGTACTGTCATCTTTGTGTTGCTATGGTAACGACACAGCGGCCATTTTGAGTTTCATTTGTCTTGCATAGAATACTTTGATGTAGTCACCGTCGATTTTATTTGTTGTTACGTGTCAATTATTGGGTTCATTTTTTGGACTTATGTTCCGCTAGAAAGAGAAATGGAACTACTGTGCGCTGCACGCAATTTAGAGGTAACATGCTCTTTAAAACGGAGTTTTGAATCCAAAGTAAGCCCCAAAGTCTTACAGATAGTCACAGCAGATATGCTTACATTGTTAATTTTGACCTCAATGTTGTTCTTAGCATATGTTACTTGGGTTTGATTACCGAATAAGATTATTGACGATTTATTAGGATTGAGTGTAAGTAAATGATTGATGCTACGTTAAAAAAGTCAGCCATATCTGAATTTATTAGTTGTTGGGCTTCAACCGTTTGATTCTCTGAGAAAGAAAGGTATAATTGGGTATCATCCGCATAGAAATGCGATTTACAATATTTAATAGATTTATAAAAGTTGGAAGTATAAATTGTATATAACAATGGACCCAAAATACTACCCTGTGGTACTGTACTATACTTATACTTAAAAAATTTGATTTAATATATATATATATATATATATATATATATATATATATATATATGTATATATACAATATATATGTATATACATAAATATATATATATATATATATATATATATATATATGTATATATATATGTATATATATATATATACAGGGTGATTCACGGTGGATGGAACCTTAGACGTTTCTGAAGAGTGGTTTGAATGGATCTTTATAAAATAAGCAGCGTAAATGACATTGGCCTAGCGTTTTAAAATATTTTTAGGCTTACAGTGTTGCCGCTTCTACCCAAAACAGGTGGCAACATCGCTATTTTAAATAAAATGCCCTTCATTTTTTTACTTTTTCTAAAACTACACGTATTTTTGAGCAACTTTTTTAAGTACTTTCCTATATCTATCTGTAGCCGTTTTCCAGGAATTAATTTATTTGATTTTTTTTATCGAAAACAAGACTTCAAATAAATCCGAATTTCTTCCAACTCTAAAGCAATTTTAATCGGAAATTTGGGCTACGGTTAAATAACTACCTTTAGGTATTTGACTTTTTTGCCATATCTTGGTTGAAGCATACAGGGTGCTCCAGAAATAAATGTATGTTGGTAACTTGTAAAAGCGCGAGAAAATCGATTTTTTTAAGTGGGGCACCCTGTATATCAATACTGATTTGAGAAGCTGATAAAAATAGCTTTCTAATAATGTATACTTTTCCTATATCTCTTCACGTTTTTTATTTATAAGCATTTTTTTATGAAATATTATAATAACGGGTCATTTTCAATGGATTCTAATAGTAGTGTGCCATGAAAATAATTGTTGTGAGACGCCATGATAGTTTGCTTTGATAGAGATTTTATTCTTGCGCTTCTGATTCTAAGTTAAAGTTGAAATGGAAGTGAATAATATTTACTCGAATACAGTTATAATGAATTTATTTATTCTGCATGGTCAGTGTAATAAGATTATTAAGAGAGCGTGTAGAAAATTTAATGAAACGTATCCAGATTTACCCCAAATGAATATCAGAAAATTCATTCGAATCAAGAACAATTTTAAAGATTTTGGTTCAGCTTTAAAACCACCGAGAAACTTGCCCAGACCGGTGACTTCTAATGAAGAAAATGAAATTAACGTTTTGGCAAACTTTTACACATACTCTCACTGCTCCATAGGTGGCGCAGAAGAAGATTTGGGCATTACGTTTTCATCAATACAAAGAATTTTAAAAAAGCATAATATGCACGAATACAAGTTCACCGAAGTCCAAGCACTTAAACCTCAAGATTTTCGGCAAAGAGTCGAATTTTTTGAAATGTTACTGACACGTACACAGGAAGATCCTTTTTTTTTAAGAAAAATTATATGGACCGATGAGTCAAAATTTTCGAGGGAAGGCATTTTTAATCGACATAATCGTCACTTTTGGGCCAATAAAAATCCGCACGATACAAGAGAGGGACGATTTCAAGAAAAATTTAATTTTAATGTCTTCTGTTTGCTAATGGATAATCAAATTAGGTATTTGATATACGATGAACAACTCACTTCCAGAAAATACTTAGATATTCTATCACAAGTGGTCGAGGAGTTTACAGATGGTCTTGCACTAGAGGATTACCGAAGCTGTTGGTACCAACTTGACGGTGCTCCAGCACATTGTACGGCGGAAGTGACTGCAGAGCTAGATCGAATTTTCGATGACCGATGGTTTAGAAGCCTAGGACCGTGGAATTGGCCCCCAAGGTCGCTTGACATTACTCCTTTAGGTTTCCATTAATGGGGTACACTAAACGAAAAAGTTTATCACACTCCTATAAATACTAAAGAAGAACTAGTACAAGCATTTCAAGATATTGATATATAATTGAAGTGTTTAGAGGTTAATGGACAACATTTTCAACAGTTGCTCAAAAAATCAGTGTAGTGACATTTTTCAAAATTTCTATTTAATTTTTGTATTTTTAGTTTATAATTTATCATTTTAAATTTCTTGGTGGTTTTAAAGCTAAACCAAAATCTTTAAAATTGTTCTGCATTCAAATGAATTTTCTGATATTCACTTGTGGTAAATCTGGATACATTTCATTAAATTTTGTACACGTTCTCGTGATAATGTTATTACACTGACCATGCAGAATAAATAAATTCATTATAATTGTTTTTTATTTATTTACCTACTTATTTACTTTCATCTTAACTATTACTTAAAATCAGAAGCGCAAGAATCAAACTTCTGTCGAAACAAATTATCATGGCGTCTCACAAAAATTTAATTGTTTATTATTTTAAGATCAGAGGTCCACATTTTTAAATTTTACACCAGACATAAAAACGTCTCTAACTTTTATTCTTTTACTTTTTTTTATATTTCAAATTGTAGCCAATAAGCTATACCAAAAATAAACTTTCAGATAGTTTTTGTAAGTAACTGTACTTGTATTTTTACACTTTTTTAACTTTTTAGTATATAGACTTGTGCCCTTTTAATAAGAAATACGAAAAAAACCATAAAAAAACGAGTAATAAGAAAACAATTTACTCGTTATTAAATATACATAAACCAACGCAAATAAGGATACAAAACAAAATATTTTTCTCTAGTTAGCAGTACTTTTTAGAGTGTATGATTAAATAAACTTTTAGAAATAATGTTTTAAAAATCGGTAAAAAGCCTGAATTTTTACAAAACAATAATAAACCAGGTTGCCCCTGTGACTAGAATAGAAGGCTTTGCCAAACGTTCCCCATTTTTATGATATTTTACTGCATTGGCGTAGCCAGGGGAGGGGGGCAAATATGGGCAGGTGCCTCCCTTCTAGGCGCATTTCGAATTTTTATTGAAAATATATTTGATGATAAAATATCCTCGGTTTTATACTCAATGAACAACATAATTAACTGTCTGCCACCCTAGACAGTTTTTCTGGCTACGCCAGTAAAATTTTGTACATACTTTTCTTTATTGTAGATTTTCTTTTTTTATTCCCGGGCTCTAAATTATCCAGACATGCTTACACTCGAAAAACATTAACAAACTAGAAACGTACTAACAAAAATGAAACAATATCTTCGCAGTCCACATTTGAGAGAAAAATAAGTGGCGGTGAGTGCATAAAGTAGGTATTATTAAAAGGGAGCAATTCATGGCACACTACTATTAGAATCATTAAAAATAACTCGTTATTATGACATTTCATAAAGAAATGCTTATAAATAAAAAACGTGAAGAGTTAGATATAGGCAAAGAATACATTATTAAAAAGCTACTTTTATCAGCTTCTCAAATCAGTTTTGGTATACAGGGTGCCCTATTTAAAAAAATCGATTTTCTCGAGCTTTTACAAGTTACCAACATACATTTATTTCTGGAACAGCCTGTATGCTTCAACCTAGATATGACAAAAAAATCAAATACCTAAAGGTATTAAATATATATATATATATATATATATATATATATATATATATATATATATATGTATATATTATATGTATATATATATATATATATATTATATGTATATACATATTAGATACATATATATATATATATATATATATATATATATATATATATAAGTTACCAACATACATTTATTTCTGGAGCACCCTGTATGCTTCAACCAAGATATGGCAAAAAAGTCAAATACCTAAAGGTAGTTATTTAACCGTAGCCCAAATTTTCGATTAAAATTGCTTTAGAGCTGGAAGAAATTCAGATTTATTTCAAGTCGTGTTTTCGTTAAAAAAAATTCAAATAAATTAATTCCTGGAAAACGACTACAGATAGGTATAAGGAAGTATTCAGAAAAGTTGCTCAGAAACACGTGTAGTTTCAGAAAAAATTAAAATAGAAGGGAATTTCATTTAAAATAGCGATGTTGCCACCCGTTTTGGTAGAAACGGCAACACTGTAAGCCTGAAAATATTTTAAAACGGTAGATCAAAGACATTTATGAGGCTAACCGGAATTTTAAAAAGATCCATCTACCATTTCTCCAGAAACTCTAAAATTCCATCCACCGTGAATCACCCTGTATATATATATATATATATATATATATATATATATATATATATATATATATATATATATATATATATATATATATTTTGTTAATTATTTTCTTGGGCACAGGTTAACTCATTGAGAAGTAAAACTATAACTTAATCGACGTTTCGCTCATTATATTGAGCTTTTTCAAGATATTTTATTTTCTACAATAAAAACATGTATAGTTAGTATTTAAATTGGTTAAAACATTATTGAAAAAACATCACTCAAAAAAAACATTACATTTAAAACAAACTATGATCATGAACACAAAAATACATTTAAAACAACATTAATATTATACAGAGTACGTACTTTGGAAACATGTCATGTGAAACGAATGTTTTGCGATTGCAATAATTTCGACACGTCTGGAATTCTGGTAGATAAAAACGAGACAAATTTTTGTTTGTCTCGTTTTGCTTTTATTATTTTCAATGTAACAGTTATACAAATTTAGTCGCTGTTGACTTGAGTCTTGAGCCATTTTTTAAAATAGAACAAGTAAACAGCGATATAAGAAGACGTTTTTAGAGTCTAATTATTTTAAATTTAAATGATTTCAATAAAACAACAACCACCGAAAACACAAATAAATTGAAAAACTGACAAATTTAAAACAAATAATTATATTATCCATTCCATGGCCTCCTATCGTTTTTTTTTGTATGGAGCATCACAATACTCAAGAGATAATTGAGATTTTCTGTTAAATTGCGTTTTTCTCTGTAACCATTGAATTTAGGTATAGAACAAATGCCCAATTTTAGATTTTTGTTATTTTTATAGTGACTTGAGCTCCTGAGTAGCTCCAGTTTATCTCGGAAATTACGCAGAAATCGACCATAGTTTAAATTGGTAACTTATATTTGTTTTTGACAAGGAATCAAATAATGGACAAAAATACATGGTGTCCCATTTAAAGTTTTACTACTGATGTCATACCAGCAATATTGGGACACCCTGTATACATGGAAATATTATATTTTAAAAGAACTTCAAATTTAAATAAACTTTCGTATGAAACTTTTTTATTCTATCACGGATTTCCAGATAGTATAGTGAGTACTTTTATATGGAACACATTAGTGTACGTGTCTTTGCAAACAGATCAAAAACAGACAAAAGGAGCATGCTGCATCATCTAATCACAAAGCCTTCTAATTTACTGTAACTGACAAAAGATGCCAGTAATGGTCAGCGTTATTCAAGCTGAACTGTCATAACTATAGCTGCGAGAAAAATATCCGAGAATAACTATCACGATTCTTGGAAAATGTACTATGTAATATCTAAATGGCTGATGTGCGGAAGAATAATTTATAATTCAGTTAAATTAAAACAAATATTTAATTTTTAACAAATATCAAGAAAAATTAAAGTGTATATATCGTTATTCTTAATAACCTGAATTTAAATATCTAAATACCTAGACGTTACTTTTTCCCCTGATCTTTCGAAAATCGAAAATTGTATCCTCTCTGTTCCCAAAAAATAATATAAAATCACTGATAATTACCGCCTCACCCAAAAATTATTATGACCATAATACAGAACTTATGAACTTATATCTTAATTACCTTGACTAGGATTACACTCTCATTTAAATACTGCAACAGCACAGTACACAATCTTCTTAAGGATTTTTTTCACGATTTTGACAAAATATAGGGATTCAGAAGAAGATCCACGTAAACTACCCAACCGACTAGGCGATCGGCAATGTCAGAGAGAGAGAAAGTTAGATGTGACCCATAATCAAGTAATCACTTTCTCAAAACAAGACAGTGACGCAGTGTTGGGTAATCGCTAAATAATTATGTCTGTAACTTATCGTTGGCGTAAATAAGATCCTGAATAGTTTTAAAAGTTTGGAATTGGTTTATATTCGAGTGGGTAACGTACGTTTTTTATGCAGTCATATGTTTCACTGTTCTTTAATGTAATCGCATCTATATTTTATATATTTATACCTCTTTTGTTGTTTTCTTCTTCTTCCAAGGGACTGTATCCTGTTGTATTTAAACAGTAGGTTATTTCCATCATTTGTTCCTTCTGTTAGGAAAACTTCCTAATGTTTTTTGCTGGTCAGTTAGTTTTGCATTCCGACAATAGTCTGCTTTTCTTTTTTTCTCATCCATTAAACCCAGAAACACGTGTCTATAGTTGGCCAAATTTCATAGTTTTAGCAGTCATCCCAAAAAAAAATGTTTCTACTATTAACTATATAATAGTTCTTCCCGCGTTAATATGTTCCAACTTTCGATTTAATTACTCTCGCCGTAATGCTGCTCCGTGGTAATAGAGTCCGGCAAAGATTTCCGATGTTCTCTTGATAACCACAAATGTCGGTTTTGCTCGTGTATATTTTTTGACGGATTTCGATAGGGCTAGCCGGGCCGAGTTCAACTATATAATGTTTGACGGTTTTATCATTAACGGTTCTTCCACAAATACTTAAAGATAAGTAAAATAAAATTTTTAGTCGGAATTACATTTATTGTTTATTATTAATAATTGGTTCGATAATACGAAAACAACTATATAAAAACATTTAGAATTAAAAAGAGCTGAGAAAACGTTACTTTAACAGATGAAAGTGAATTATTTCGCTATTGTTGATATAATGAGCAAACCTTAGTTTAAGGTTTCTTGTGCATGCTGCGTTAATCATAGCAGGTGTAACAGTTTGGCCGGCAACTAGGATTCTATCTTGTAAATCTAAAACATTGGTTGGGGTAGAAAAAAACAACGCCTTTTAAGTGCCCCCACAGAACAAAAATCCAAAGTCGTAATATCTGGTAACCACGCGGGCCAATCCAGTGTACTGGGAAGATTTCATTGACATATTCAGTTACTTCACGGTGAAGATGGAGGGTGCTTCATCCTGTTGCCACCACATCTAGGCATGTTCGTTTAAATGAATATCCCCGATAAGTTCCGGAAGTTAATTCTGGAGAAAATGTAAGTACATCTCGCCTTTCAGCGTACCTTGGTAACAATATGGTCCAATCAAACAACCCTTAAATAGACAGCACCAAACATTTGTAAGGTTCCCCCACATTTGCTCAAAATGTGTTTCCCTCACCTACTTGAGGCTTTCTTGAGACCAATAATTGTTGTTGTCGATTCGCTGTTTCATTGTTGTGAAAGTGAGACTCATTACTTCATAAAATTTGACTTAAAAATAAAAGATCATCTTCAATCTGTATTGCTAGTTCCGCGACGAAATTTAGTCTTCGTTCGGGATCTTCAGGTGTTAAATCTTAAACTAAATGTATTTTGAAGGAATGGAACTTATAATTACTGTGCTTTTGGTAATACCTAATTAATTTGCAATGAAATGCAACGAAACATGTGGGTACACTTGCAGACAAGCTAAAATAACGTTTTCGGGGCCAATTACTTATCCAGACACCAAAATTATTAGAATTTTAACATATTTTTTAGCATAGAACAAATTTACTAACCTTTAAAAACAAATTGCAATACGGAAAATATTAAATTAATTTACAAATGTGTGTTTCCTCGAGTCATTATTATAAATCCATCAAACTTCCAATTCGTTATATCGCTCAGGCGGTGCCGTCGTTGAGACGTCTATGTTCTTTTCCTTGTGGAAATTCGACCTTACACATGAGTCTAGAGAGACCAATTCTATTTTGGCTTCGAAGTTTTCGTGTGCGCAGTACGAGTTAACTATACTTTTATCGACGAACTTGATACTAACCTAACGGTACGGATCCATCTAACAGAGTAGGTTTTGGAAAATACCTCTTTTTTGTGTTATGGCCTTAACAATGATGCCTTCGGCGCCTAATCTGGTGCTAACCCGGTGCCGATTTGCCTAGTGCCTAACCTGGTTAGGCTTTTTACCGTGTCACATCCGGATGCCAGCCTTTCAACCATAGTAAAGTAAAAAAACGGTATGTTATCAACGATAATTACACCAACCAATTATCATAATAAATACCTAACCTGGTGTCAACCCAGTACCGTTTCACCTAGTACCTCACCTATACCGTTTTTGTGTTATGGCTTTAACGATGATGCCTTCGGTGCCTAACCTGGTGCTAACCCGGTACCGATTTATCTAGTGCCGCAACGTTGATTGCCTCCTCATTATGCAAGCGCCGTTGGCTTAACCTCGTTAGGCCTTTTACTGTTTCTCATCCGGATGCCAGCATTTTAACTGTAGTAAAGTAAAAAAACGGTACATTATATAATAATATCAACGATAATTACATCAACCAACTAATTTTCGTTAATAATATACTCTAATTGTCTATTCTGAATGTGATTTTAACATAACTAAAGTAAGAGTAATAATATGCACCACTTTTATTGTTATACAGAGTTGCTGTAAAAAATTAAATTAAACTTCACATAGGTTTCCCGCTCAGATTCGAGTTACCTAACCCAGGTAACCGACAAAAAAACATATCCAAAAATGTTTACATTCCACCTATAATGATCAAAATCTCATATATTTTAGTCAATGTTGATTTACCGTAACAAATTAAAAAAATGTGCTTTGAATTAGAAATGCCCATCGATTTCCCTATGTTCTTGTATAAAATATATACAACATATATTTTTTTTCTAAAAAAAAACATATTTATTTATTATCTGTAGAATAGGAATTTACAAAACTACAACTGCCTAAGATTGATTCTAAGCCTACTACGGTCGTCTTTAAAAATCGCACGCGTAAAATTCTCCTTCAAAATAAAAAATAATACACAGAATGTTCCATAAGAAAACACAGTATTTTAAAATATATACAATATTTTCGTAGTTCATTTGTTTTTTCTGAGGGCATCATATAAAAATTAATTAAAAACCCTACAATATTTGTATTTAGAGTTTTTTTATATTTCTTTAAATAACTAAGGTATGAGGGAGTACAAAATATAACTTACCTCCCGGTATATACTTCAGCTATTCTTTCGTATTCCATATATTAATTTCTCAGACTGCTAGTTAAATATAACGATTTCGATGAATTTATAACTACAAATACTTTCAAAATTATTTTTCCATTTATCCGTCAAGTCGGTAATGTCATTTACATAATTTAATATTTGAGAAAACAAATATTCGAAAAGATAACTATTAGAAATACATGAATTATTTATATCGATTAATGAAATATAGTTAACTTCATATTTATGATTTTTCTAGTTCTCATTCGTTTTCTCAGTAGTCCAGCGCCCTGTCCCGTTTTCATTGCCTGTCTCTGTGCTTTTTTGAGTTTCTTTTGCTGAACACATCTACTCCAAAGTAACTAACAACATTTAATAGCAAAATAAAAATGTTTGCAAATATGTGTAGTTACAATCATTTTCTTCGTAACTTTGTAAAAAATGAAACTGCATATATATTCTCACGATTATAAAATTCTAGTAAAGCATCTTGGACTAACATAACGCAAGCAGTCAATCATCTATACATTTTGCAAATTTTTTTTCTTCGACTGTTATGAAATATTAACATTCAGATATCGTTTTTAATTACGGAATCAGCATCTGTCTAAATACTTAAATATATATTTCAAATCATAGCTAGACTGAGCGAACAGTAAAAACTGTATAATATTGCTGAGGTGTAGTCACGCGCACACGCCGACCCGCGTCTAATTAATCGTCTATGAACTATTAGGCTGAACCAGAATTTTAAAATCGCGATTGTATTTGTCAATTAAGTTTTTGGAGGCAGTAGGGTAAGTTCAGATTGGGAATCTCCTCGCAAGATTTTATAAATATACCTTCGGGTGTCAAAACCGGCTACGCCTCTGCTTGCATATATGCCTTCCGTTCTTGTTTTCACATAGTTTTATTCAAAAATTATATTCATCTTTGATGATTTTAATTCAGGCTGAATATATGCACATATCTGCGGCCTTCTCGTTTTCCCTGACACTTTCCTTTTCATTATTTATTACATTATGGTTCCAATCAGTTTTTCACTTTCTTGCCTTCAGATAGTGAAATTCGGTTTAAAGTTAGTCATCGTTCTTGTTCGTTTATACCTTGTATCAAAGACGCATCTAGAATAAGCTATTGAAAAACAGCAAATTAAAAAAAAAGCTTTACTCATTTACACAGTTCAAAATACCACTTCTCGGAGTTCTTATCTTTCTACAAAATCGATCAAAAAACTTAAAAATAAATCTCTTCTTGGTCACTTAAAATTGTCAATTGTATACAAATATGTTTAATAACATAATAATAGTGCAGTATCAACCTCAGATGAAATATGACTATTAAAATACTCAACAGTATGAATTAATTAACACATTATTCTTATTATGATTCTTCTTTCACTCATTTGCAGCACAAGAGAAAGCTGAATATTTGTTTCATGATTCTTATACAGATACTGCAATAACAAATTATCATATTATTAGTCAAAGAAGATTTAAAATCCAATGGTATTGTAAACTTGTATTACCACAATTTTTTAGTAATGATCCACCTTATTAACTTGGCTAAGCGTAGAATCAACTAGTACTGGTGGCACTGGTGCGCTACTGAAATGTTCATAATAATATGTAATTTTATGTTAATCCAACACTGATTGTCAATACAAACTATATGTCCGTTTAAATTATATACGATAATGTAAATGCTGCAAATGTATTTAAAATACGAATACGCAATTTTGGCAATTAAAAGGAAAGCCCGGAATTGGGGATTTGTGAGATTTTTTGCTGCTGTTATGCTTTAACAGAATGTACTACATACGTTTTGTTTTTACGATCTGACCAAGATTAACACAAAAAAATGTGAACGATTTCCAGATCTATATAGCAAATGTCAAGTCAAAGTGCCAATTTTATTTCATGGTGAAGGTTACATTCTGCTAAACTCGTTCTAGTAGCTTATAAATTATTTTACTAGAGTGACTTTTCAGTTTATACTTTTTTGACATTATATCTACTAAGGAACATAGAAATGTAAACATCTTTCTATTCTGTTAAAGATATTTTGCAGGGGCTTTTATCTCAGCTAATAAAATAAATGATTACATTAAGTCTTATCACTCGAGCAGTTTTTAATAACGGTTTAAAAGTTTGCGTAAAATATGAAGGCAAACAGATTTTTTACAATTAAAGGGATTTAACCAAGGACGCGTAGTAGAGCTGCGAGGGAGGAATACCATTTAGAGAAATTGCTGCAAGAGCGAAGAGCAGCACTAAAACTGTTGTTAGATGTTGTCAGGTATGAGATGAAGAACTCGGAACATGGTTGCACTGGCTGATCTCGAAATCCGTCGTCTTAGATTTTAGTGTTAAGAGACTGTTTTGCCATTGCTAGTTAGTAGCTAATCGCCGATTAAAGTCTTTTGGCCTCGATTATTATCGTCTTCACTTGGTGCTAGCCCTTACGCTTGAGTATAGATGGGAATGGTGTATTGAAGTTCAGCAGTGGGACCAGGAATGGAATCTAGTGATTTTATTAATAAAAAAAATATAGTGCCCGTCTACATGTACCGAGAGCATTTTTTAAAGCGGCGCATATGAATCTTTTACCATACGAAGAACATAATATCTATATATTTCACACAACATCCATCAACTTTCATTAATGTTAAACCTTCTTTAAATGGAAAATTAAAATTGCGATTGTTTTATTGACTTGTCTGCACAATATATTGATATGATTGTTATAAACTTAAAAATTTGAATATGTATTGACCGTATTAAATAGTAGATTTCTTACCAATGTAAGAACTACTCCGATGGAGGGTCCCGACTAATTTTTTGCATATATTCCTTTAGAAAGCTATTATCAAAAATGTTCCAAAGCAAAAACTTTAGAAATTATTTTGATAAATGTCATTAGGCATTAGAACATTTGATGCATATTTTTAATGAAAGTGTTAACGCTTTAAAATGTTCACCCTGAGAAGAATAACCACATCTCGGGTTTTTTAATAACACAAAACTAAGAAACGTCTTGAATTACAATTTATTGTCATTAATCCCTCTAGTAAAATTTCTAGATAACATAGAGAATTCATCACTTTATTAGTTAGTTTTAAGCTGAGTAGCAATAGCCTCTTTAAGATAGCAAAACTCAATTTGTAGATGGCAAATCTTCTAGATGAGCAGTCAATTTATTCCTTGGTGAATACATTGGGAGAAATTTTGGAGCTTATCACAGAATAAACAAATCAATGAAAATATCCTTAACACTCTAACATGTGTTTCGCGTCTCGACTTCTCTAACTGCCCTTTTGAATTTTTCATTTTCGCTTATACAGATATTTGTGAAAATGGCCAACGATGGCAAAAATGAAACAAATAAAACATTTCTCAAAGATTCTTGGATAATAATGCAAAAACTAAAAATTATGCTTTTTTGCTATTTATTGACTTGCCCTGTGTATTAGTTTAGAATTCGTAAAGAAACTGTTTACACCTATATGAAAAATCCTTTTTTTGTGAGCATTTTGTTTTTTTATTCACCGACTTACTTCTAAAATTCACCGAATTACAGCTTTTTTGCTGAAACCTTACTTTCACTAACTTCATGATTGTCATTTTTTATAGGAAGAAAAGATTTTAGTGATAAAATGAATGATGGGCGCTCATGCTGTGGGGGTCCCTGAAGCAACAGCTCGTAGATCGATCCTGAAACATGAACAAACAGGTTCGAAAGGTGGGTTCTGGTCGCCCTCGAAAAACCTCCCACAGATATCTTTTCTAGGGGAGCTTTGAGACTGCGGATTTTACGGAATAGATCAAATACGGCTGTGAAAGTTCAAGAAGATCTTTGCCAACTTCGAGATGTTATAATGGGTAAGCAGCCTGTTTATGAACGTCTAGCCGAAATTAACTTAAAGCCTAGGAGGCCTGCAAAAGGTCCTAAATTACTACCTCAACATCGTGCTGCTCGGAGATACTTTATACAAAATTATGGAGAATGGACTAATCGTGAATTGTCAAATATCCTGTTTACTGATAAATCAAGGCTTTGCCTTAATATGGTGGATGAGAGTAAAAGAATATGGAGAAGAAGTGGCGAAAGATTCAATCAATCATTGATAACAGAATGCGATAATTTTAAAGGTGGTTCAGTTATGGTGTGGGGTGGAATTTCTATGAATAGACATACACCCCTTCATGTTTTTCCCATTAGAGAGAAAATGACAGTCCAAATTTACATCAATAAAATTTTAGAGCCGTATGTGTTACCTCTTGCTAATTTAGATGCCCGCCCGCGTACCGCAGCAATAGTGCAGAACTTCCTAGAAACTACAGGTATCGCAGTTACAGTGGCCTGCAAGTACCCCCGATATGCATGCAATAGAACATTTGTGGGATGAATTAGGAAGAAAGGCCTCTTGAAACCCTAGCAGAATTGGCAGATGCGTTATCAGAAGAATGGGACCGCATAAATGAAAAGAATAAGAAACTTAATTTCAAGTATGCCACGCAAATTAGAAGCTCTCTGCTAGAGGAGGCAATACTCGGTACTAAGCACATTTTTCAAGTTATTTTTTTATCCAGGGGGGAACACCCGTTTAGGCAAATTTTAAACAAAGGTTAGGAAATTAAAGAATTACTATTTAGCCGTACTTAATCTTACTTTTAAAATTCATAAACTAAAGTAATGATAGAATATTTGGAAATAAAATAGTGACTATTAATACTTTCAAAATTATAATATATAATATATCTAATACATTGTACATACCTTGTAAAAATTAAATGGATACCTTGCAACTACAAATTTTAGTCTTTTTACTGCAATAGACAAAACAAAAGCAATTAGCGTTCTCGTCTCCCATACCGCGTCGTGATTTTTCGTGTATAAATTCTGACAGTCGCGAGGGGGGTAAGACCGCCAAACGCCTTACGTGTGCGACACGTTGTTGCCATATCAGACGAATATTATTCATACATCGAAAAATTATCACAATAATAGCTATCAAATTTTCCGTTTAATAATTTATTGTTAAAAATATTAGAGGTAAAATAAGTTTCAATATTACGTATTGGGTGTCTGGGGGGGGGGGGTATTAAGATTCATGTAGCCTGGCAAAGTTTCAGCAAAAAAGCTGTAATTCGGTCAATTTTAGACATAATCGATTAATAATAAAACAAAACGAACTCGAGGAGTTCCTGCTCTGCGGTTTTTCTTGTCTTTTGGTCTCGAAATCTTACAGATATTTTAATATTCCCTGATGTTCTTGCTGTCTTCTGGCCTCTTCAGCTTCTCTTTCTTGTTGTCTTTTGGTTTCTTCTGCTTCTCTTTCTAGTTTGCTCTCTGATCGGTTGACCTCTTCAAAAGGTTATTCTAGTTGTAGTTTGTTGAGTTGTTCTGCATGCGGTTATATCTCCCTAGGTTTTTTTTCTTTTAAAATACGTTGGCAGAGTCAAATTGTGTGAATCTTGCTTAGTTTTAGAATATAACTTTTCAGAACTGTCTTGAATTTATTTCTTTTTAAACTTACAAATCTTATTTGGTTTCGAAATAAAACTTTTTGGAACTTTCATAAAATGCCTCTTCTGAGTTGTTATTGAGGTCCAAACACTGTAGTGAAATCAAAATTTGCAAATCGTATTTGGTTTCGAAATGGGACTTTTTAGAACTTTTATAAAAAATGCCTCTTCTGGGGTTCTCTTGAGATCCGAAACTCACTGAAGTTAAATCAAACAGATGTTAATTAGTTTAGAGGTAGAACATTTTAGCAGTTTCTTGAAAATGTCTCCAGTAAATCTTCTTGGGGCCAACACACAATGGCAAAGGCAAAACATACGTAATATTGAAAATTATTTTACATAAGAATTTTTTTTTAGTTTCGAAATAGAATGTTCTAGAATTCTCTTGAATCTTGAATTGAAAACTTATAAACTTGTTTAGCTTCGAAATAGATTTTTGTACAAGTTCTTCGAAAATCACAATATAGTCACAATCAGGGAAATGTTCACGTCTTGAAATACTTCTTAACGGTCTTCTTCTCGTTCAGGCACAAATGGTTTCAAAATTTTGCCGCACATGGTACTGATTACACTTCGAATTTTCTAATGTTCACAATAATTTTCAGTCATATCTCACTTCCTACATTAGTTGTTAAGGGTTCTCTATATAATACACTTTTTTACTACTACACTAGCTTTATTAAATACCCATTACAACATAATACGAGTACGATACGTTAACATATAATATAAAACTAACTCTAAAGAGTCAACACCCCTCAGCTTGTATATATGCATTCGAATTCGCTATACTCTTCTAGAAAGCCCTCAATATTTTGCGTTATATGTTTGGCATTACAGTGTCAGATTTTAGTCATATATTAAGAAAACCTTTATTTTCCACTTGTGCTGGACATGGGTACATATGCCTTATTATTAGAGTGTTTATTTAAAAAAAAATCAACAGGGTGTGGCTTTAAGAAAAATGTATTCCTTATTTATGGTTATTATAAAATAATATAAAATTTTAATTGGCAAGGATACGTATACTGATTTTCTTGGGCTCAATTTCTAATCATAATCTAAATGATTCCCCAAATGGTATGAAGCTGTAGAAGTGAATTCTACAAAAACCGATAATATCAATTATGATTAAAATTTGGAATAATTTATTTAGTCGTTTAGGATTACCGAAAATTTTTATTAAAAGTTTTTTGAACTTGGATTCCAGAAGAAATTGTTAATAAAGCAATTAGTTTAGTGTTTAACGGAAAAGTGCCGAAGACAAAATTGTGAGCAAACAGACAACCACAAACTAGAACTTTTTGAGGTTACCCAGTATCTACTGACAACGGAATAGAAATCGTGAACATGTAAGTGGACAATGTAATTGTGAGACGTCATCCAGTAATTCAGATAACCGAAAAACCGCAGAAAAAAGTTCTTTTGAAAGGCAGTTTAAAAGATATTATCTACAAAACCTAAAAAACAAACAACAATGGTCCTTATTTTAGAAATTTGTTTAGGCTTTCTTACTAATTACTGCATTTGTATGACAGTTATCTTTTTGGTCCCTATATTTATATAAATAATAATAAAAGTGTTTGGATAGGAATAATAATCATTTATTTTTTATTATATTTTATAACGATAAATAGGTCGGATATAAATATTTTTTCTCTTAAGTTGAATTATCAACAATCTGACGGTTTAAGTGTTGCGAAGGAGAATTCTGTTAATTTCTTTTATTAGGGAAGAAATGACATAGAAAGTTAAAGTTTTATTAATAGGAGCATTTTGACATGCTCGTTAAAATTAGTTGAACTTAATCAAATTCTCTATTATATTTCATAAAAGTCGACATTCGAAAAGGTTTCTTTAAATAATATATAAAATTTTAATTTTGTTCATAATTAAAACATTAAATTGCATTCAACATGGAAACAAATTTAGTCCTACCCTGGCGAGAGCAGTCTAATTTCTAGAAGTGACGAATTTCGGCAACCCGGAATGCATGTGTATTTGGTTGGTCGACTCGTATAATTGAGATTGTAGCCTGTTTGTGAGGTCACAGTTTTTTATGAATCTATGTCAATAAAACCGATTGAAGTGAGAAAGATGTCCTCTTTTCTTAACTTGAATCTGTAGAGGTCAGATCTTATGTTCCTGAAATGAGCTGTCGTAAGACAAACGTTTGGAAGTAATGTGATTTATTTTGCATACAGCATATGCTGAATTTTAATTTCAAAGTTTGTGTACCTGTGACCGATAAGAAAGCCAGACCATCAGGCTTTTATTCTTTCATTCTTTCACTTTTTCCTACTTTCTTTAATTCTTCCCCTACGTTCCACCCCTTTTTGATTTTTATGATGACCATCTTTTGAACAACCTATAAAATGTGAAATTTGGATTCAGAGAAAAGCAGCACTAAGGTAGCTTAGCAGTTTTTTTGGTGGAGACTCCTGTCCATTCCTGGAATCTGCGATCCATTTTGCGGTGGAGGATTCTGCTTGTGTCGGATTGGGAATTTTAGTTGGGAACACTCCGTGGTAATTGACCACTTTGCTGTGAAGCGTTTTGGAGGCTCTGACTGCGGACTCTCTGGAATATCCACTTTTAATTGCAAGCTAAGTACCTTTTGTAATATATTTTTGCCTTTTGTTGTGATTTTGAAACGTTGAAATTGCAACATTTCTCGCTTTTGTAATATATTTTTTGGCTTTTATTTAGATTACATATGTAATATATTTTTGCATTTTTCTTCAAAATTTAAATAATATTATACCTGTAAAATTATATTTTGCAAAATATTTTGAAATTCGGAAAAAATAAGTAAATTTCCAGATTTTGTAAAGCTACTTATCTTTAGTGTCTAAATGTATTATATCTTTATTACCTCTACTATATTTTAAGTACTCTGTATAATATTTTTCTAAAGCACATTACTTCTTAAGAGTTAATATTGGCCTCTTTTGAAATTTAATTAGGTACATAATTATTAATTATAAGGTCCTTTGAAAATTAAAATATTTGTCTTCTAAATTAAATTTATATTTGTCATTTTGGTAAAAATAATTTAACATTAAGTATAAAAAAAATACACTCTTGATTGCGTGATACATTTTTAGGCCTATCAAGCATAATTTTGAGAATTTGTTTAAAGTCAGTAAAAAGTCAATTATTGATTTTATACTTGTTAGTTATAATTTTCTCTTTAGCTACCTAAATATTTGGAATTTATGCTTAAACATTGATACAATCTTATTTTGATCTTGCCGTCGAAAAACGAGCTTGGTTATTGTACTGATTGCCAAAAAGGTGAATGTCTTATAATTCAGTTTTTGTTATTTAGTAGTTCATAGTAAGATATTTTTGTGTGATTAATTATCTTTATTTCTCGAATACCTTTATTAAATTTACCTACCTGTTTACTTAAAAATCCAGTACTTACCTTTATACATTTAATTTTTTAAATACAAGTTAAAATGAAATATAAATATAAATAAAGTTTCTCTAAAGTGCATTGATTTTCTGATTACTGTTGCTTATTGACTAATAGAAATTAGTGTTCTTATATTAATATTTTTATCTAGTTAATTTTTATTTGTGAGTTTTTCAGTTAATCGATATCATGTGCACAGCATTGTTTGTTCTAAAATTCATTAAAACAAATTTAATTATTTTATAAATATACTTGGTATACATTTTCTTCTCCAACACAAATTTAATACAGATTCTCTAGAATGCCTTGATGTGACGGTAACTGGGCTTATCGACTAATAGAAATTGGTGTTATTATGTAATGATTTCTATATTTCAAGTTGATTGTATTTGCGGGCTTATAGTTACTTTGTTGTCAGTTGCAAGATATTTCAAAATTTAAATATATATTAATTCTTAATTTTTTTTTTGAATAATAATTAATTTGCCTTAATAATTTCTCTCTCTCATCTCTATCTTAATACTAAAATTAATTTTCAGTAATAAAATTTCTTGATCTTAATAAAATACTTAACATATATTTTAATTACGATTCCTTACATTTTGTTTAAGGCTTATACATATCATTTAAAAACACCTACAGTTATTTTCTTATTATATGGCCTTCAGACATATGTAAGGGTAACTGCTGTTCTTATATCGTACCTTACTTTGTTCAGGGCTTATCATTTTTAGTTACATTTATTTGATTGTTGCTCTCTTTTGATTATAAGGTATATTTGATTAATGTTACTGCTAATGTAGATCATTACTGGTAATATTATTTTTTCGTATATATTGAATTTTAAATCATCTTATCTTTTAACTAAACTTTTCTAAATTTCATTTTTGAGCATCACATGGACTACTAAGTTTTCTAATTTTACTTTATAACTTACCTTTTAGTGCATCTGTAAAGGTAAAGCAGATTTTATTTATGCTTGTCTATTTCTGTAAAAATAAAGCAGATTGGTTGTGCCAATATAGGGCAGACTGTATTTTTTAGATATCTTCTAAAAAAGGAAGAATTTAAAATAATTTATTGAAGTACATTTCTAGTGTTTTCCTTATTAGATGGATTAAGTTTAGTATATATATATATATATATATATATATATATATATATATATATATAATGTGTTTTCATTCCGGGTGTACATCCGTTCACTACTGTCGTTCTGAAAAGAACAGTTTTGCTGTTCTTTTCAGAACGACAGTAGTGAACGGATGTACACCCGGAATGAAAACACATTGTATTTTTCCATCCGTGAAGGAGTAAAAATCAACATATATATATATATATATATATATATATATATATATATATATATATATATATATATATATATATATATATATATATATATATATATATATATATATATATATGCAATATATATATATATATATATATTTCATACCTCCTATCTTTTATTTCTTGGTCATCTAGAACCGGCGCACATTTTAAAATCTTTATCTAAAATATCGAACTCACACCCCGTGTGCCTCCGCATTATCATTATACTGAGCAGCTAGAGGCAAACTAAAGAAATAAAATATTGTTTATAAAACTTAAGAACTTTTAAATAATAATAACAAAATAAAACACAAATAAAAAACACTTAAATTTTTATTTCAATATCTAAAAACGCATATTGTTGTGCCAGTTCTGCATTATTTACATCCTGTTCTAAACGATTTGTTTTGATGTATCTCAGTCCAAAATAAACCTTAAAACCAGTCTGTAATTGCCAATGTGGTGAGAATAAAATTACTGCATTAAGTATAATATCTTTTATTTTGTTACTGATGAATATTATGAATGAATTACGTTTGTGTTTTTAAATAAACTAAATACTGAGATATTTTTAACATCTTACAACAACATGAAAAAGTAGGAATTGTGCGTTTTATTTAATATTGTTTTTTATTCATCGCAATAATAAAGGGTATCCTTGCCTTACAAAAACAATAAATAATAATTCTGAAAGCTCAATATTTTTGAGTCATGGCCTGCCACATGTATTTGCACATATTTTTAAATTAAGATTAAAATCTCTTTTTGCGGTCGCCAACCTTGACATACTGATTAATTTATCATCTCTCAAACAGAACAATCAGTAGCGTCTGCATTAATATACACCATAATAAGAAAAGCTTAACACAAGTTTTATATGAGAAAATTTGGCTGAACTCATCCAGACTATAGAGAAACCATTATAAGAATAGTAAGAGCAAGTAAGAAGCATATCATTTTACAAATTAATTAATAATAGGCAAATTATTACACAGTACAATTAAATTTTCATCGTTGCTTGCTTGCAAAGCCTCTCGCTATAAACACTTGTTACTGGCATACTTTTTGAGTAGATATTTTAATAGAAATGGAAAGATTTATTCCACCAATTAAATATAGTAGTATAGAAGCGTATAGGAAATTGGCCAATTTAAAATAATTAAGGAAATACAGGGAATACAAGTGGAGTTAAGCTACCGGAAATTTTCGTGAAAAAGGAATTGCTGCTCACGTCGGATTTTTGTACAAACATGTTGGTGGCATCGCAGAGCAAGTGTGCATTGCACGAAGACCGAAAGCCATTTTTTTACTTTTGTGAGCACATGAAATTTGTGACATTTTTGTACATAAGCATTAGTGCATTAGTACAGCAGCTTCTTTTAGTCCGATCGGATCACAAAAAGCGGTAAATTATCTGTACCCGGAACTTTCCTCGTTCTCAATTTTTTCTTTTGCTAGAAATAGTGAAGTGCGACTCAATATGCTCTACTTTTTTGGCCATAATTTCAGATAAATTGAATAAGCAGTTTTTACACTGATTTTTTTAAGATTGCCATTTTGTCCCGTCATGTTGAATTCGTATCAGTTGATTTCTATATCATATTATTTTTGGTCAATCGAAAAGGAAGTTTTTTTACGTTTTTTTTTGTTTCCTACGACAACTTACTATTTTTTATCTCTATATCACACTTATGCTTGCACAAGTGTTTGTGTGTCAATATATACTTATATATATATATATATATATATATATATATATATATATATATATATATATATATATATATATATATATATATATATATATATATATATATATATATATATATATATACACACACACCTGAAAATCTTATTTTCTTGGGTCTAGGTTAATAATAAAACACAATTTTTTCACATCAAGTCAACGTTTCGCTCATAGTGTTGAGCTTTTCCAAGACTTTATTTGGGATGGCTTGATTTCTAAAAATGTTTCCATTAAAAAAACAGGACATTAAATACAAAACACAAACATTATCATGCATACTGGAACATTAAAAGGTTAATGTCCTGTTTTTTAATGGACAAATTTTTTGAAATCAATCAATCAAGTCAATCGGGTAAGTAGTTATTTAGATAGACTGACAGACCGATCGAATTGAGAAAACATGTTTTCTCTACAGCAGTGCGCAAAGTAACTAATTCCTAAATTCAAATGAAATCGCGCATGGAAAAGAAAATTCTCACTTTTTCATCGAGTGTGCTATCAATTTAATATTATTTCTCTTTTCGTGTGTTAAAAATAATATAATAATTATTTAATCATTATGCAGAGCGGAACTGAAGTTGAACCAGCCAAATACTATACAAAGTTCCAGAAGTAAATATGAAAAACAATATCACCTACTCAGAATATGGTGCAATGAGAAGACTATAACGGAGCACTATGAAAATATCTTGCTTACGTAAAAATCAATGTTAATATCGATATAAAACAGAATAAGAAAGTTTTTTTGCATATTTAAAAACTATGTTAGGCTACAAAGCTAAAAAATCTAAAATTGTCATTCATGGTAAGTATTATCAATTAAGAAAAAATGTTCGGATTTTCGGAATTGCTGGAGGCTGTCGACCAGAAGAACTCGGTAAAATGTCTATCGATGACACTGAGGATAAAGATACAGTGCTTATTGTGCAAATTCCAGATGAAAAGAAGTCGTGTTTTACAATAACTAATACCGATGACTCAGTATATTATTTATCGTTATATACGAAATACTGCCAACCTACGATCAATAAAAGCGACCTTACGTCCATTTTTTCTTAAATATCTAAAAGGGATCATAATAAAGTTGTTAAGATGAATTCTATCGTAAAAATTCCCACGGATATATAAAATTACCGAACCCCGAATTGAATACTGCTCACTGTTATAGGCGAACATCAGATTTCTTTTAAGTAATGGAGGCGCAGATTAAATCCATCTTAAACGTCACGGAGGTTGGAAAAGCTCAAGCGTTGCAGAAGGATATATAGATGAGGCTAGTAGTAATAAAATTCACATAACCCAGAAGATTTTGGATTCATATTTTTCCATCTACATCAGTTGTTAACTCATCAAACACTGGCGTAACTCACAAGTTTTAAGTTCATTGGGTCCATGCACATCAGTTTTTCAATCAACAATAAAAGAAGAAATTTCAATGATTCCCTCATGTGGATCGGGAATAGCAATAAACACATGCAAAAATGATTCACTTATTTGGAATATTCATCAATAAGTATATTAATCTTTAGATACCATAAATAAAAATCTTAAATATGTACAGTTAAAACAGTATAATTATAATAACCATTCTTATTGCAACCACAGAAGAATGTAATTTTTTTGATCTAAACATGCTAATTAAACTCCAAAAAGTGTGCCATGACTACGAATATTCTTCAGGATAACTGGAAATTAGCGACATCCGTACCTTTGTTGTTGCTCCGTGGTGCAACCCGCTCTAAAGGTGCCCGAATATATGTTAAAAATTATGGTCATCTGCAGATTTCAGAGTATAGAAAAAAAATAAGTTTTTTCTATTAAAACTGCAAAAAGTTGTGTGTTTTTCGAGCGCAAAGTAAAATTGCGGTTTTCAAAAGATCACTATGCTCCTCTGCGCGTCGCGCAAAATCATTCTTTATTTATCAAGCAACAATCCTTTACTTTGCGCTCTAAATACACAAATAACTATTTTGGCATCTATGGACCCCAAGACTTGAAGATTTGTAAAAATTTGAGAAAGTGATTCACGATTACATTACTTCCCTTTTAATTTTTCAAACTTCAAATAAACCTGGGTTGGTTTTAGAGATCTACATAATCTACAAACCAACAAAAACCGTATGACATGCAGAATTGTAGATTTTGTAATAATAATTATTAGATTTTTTAACTCTTTGTGTCTAACAAAATGACTAAAAACTGCACAATTCAATTTAAGAACTAAATCGTATGTAGTTTTTGTACTAATCGGCAGTTAAGTTGAAGTTAAATGTTTTAATTTTTAAATGTAGGTTTTTATTTTCTTCAAAAGGACATTAAAAATTATTAATCTAAAAAATCCAAATTTTGACAAAATTGTTTTTTCTTTGTTATTTATTTTTATAATAAAACGTAGAGGATAAAATGAATACTTAAAGGAAAATCAAATAATTACAAAAGCTTATTTTTAAATAAAATACATTTTATTTCATGTTTAAACAATTAATATAATTGCTGAAAAATATTATTTATCAATAAAATATTATTAAACATATTTTTTTGTTTAAAAATAAGCTCTTGTAAATATTTGGGTTTCTTTTTGAGTATATTCGCTTTTTACCTATATTAATAATAAAAAAGAGATATTTAAAACATGTGGATTTGTAGGTTATATAATGATCGAAATTCTGAAAACAAATAAATTGCATTTTTTTGTATCGAACTATCAAAGATGCTTTTGGTAAAAAAAAGTGTCAAAAACGTCAAAGTGAAACAAAATGGCTTTCGGTTGTCGTGCAATGCAAAATCTCAAAAGATTCCCTTCCTCTATGTTGCCATCAACATTACGATTTTGAGCTAGTGCAAGCGAAAAAATATTATCTTGGTTAGTAACACATCTTATGAAGGCGAAACAAAGTTTTGGTATGGACGTTTCGACGCTGTCAGCTAAAAATAAAGTGTTCCAAATGAAAGCGGCGACGTTGCGATAGTAAATCTGTGAAAGGGAAACGTATATGTAAACACAAAAGAACATCCAAGTTTGCTTTTGGATCGGCGTTGCGACAACCCATTCGAGTTGAATTAGCTAAAGCTATCGATAAGCAATTTGCTGAAAAAGACATATTGAATGCTTCTAGAATAGCAGTGGCTGCAGTAAAGAAATTATTAAAAGCCCGTGGTGGTAAACGGAAGATATGCACACCTAGAATTATACGTGTTCTAAAGGTTGGTGGGTTATTTCCTTTTGTATCAATATTTGAAAGGCCCTCAGCATTAGAGTCCTTCGCAGGCGCTGTGGCTGGAATAGCCCGCCCAGTAAAAACAGGGTGATTATGCGACAACTGAAAAAACAGGTGGTGAGTTACGAATAAATTCGAAAGAAGGCGGGAAGTATTTAAAATCATATGGAACAGGTTTAGAACTATGTATGAACCACACCAAAAACTAATAAAATGCCTTCCTCGAAGGCCACTATCGAATATTGATCTAGAAAGGTATGTATTACAGACGCAAGTGCCGCATTTTAAATATGATCAATTTATTTCCTCGACGCGGTCCCAGACGTTATGACTCTGCTTCTGCTATTGTTAATTTGGGCATAAGGGGTTTAAGCAATATAAGCAACCATTCATTTTCATACGAGAAAAAAATTATTAATCTTTACGATCTATAAAGTTAACAATTCTACCAGGAGTATCGATCGATCGAAGTGAACGAGCTTAAAAAAACAATACACTGCTTTAAGGGAATCCACAAAAGATAATGATGATATAGTATATTCTATAAAAAGTTTGGAATATGACGTATTTCGCACGAGTGCGTGAACTTTTGTCCCTGGTCCACGAGTGCAGAATCCGCTATTCCAAACGTGTTTTAGACTATAATTTTTCTACTATAAAAATAAAAATAGTGATTGCAAATATATGTAGCTACTAGTACATATTGCAAATATATGTAGCTACTAGTACATATTCCAATACTTGTTATGTTCTGATGTATACCGTAACAAGTGATTGAATGGAGGAGATTTATATTGTCGCCACTATAATTTATTCCACTACTTGTTATGGTATGACTTATACTGTAACAACGGAATGGAGGTTAATCCGTAATTAAAAACAATATCGGAATGTTAATATTCCATAACAGTCACTGAAAAAAATGTTTTCATTAACACCCAGTAACAACAAACTGAAATACGAAATAAAAACAAAATACATTATAGATTTTACAGGCGAAAAGTCTATTGGTATAATGTGGGGATATGACCGTATATTATGAACAACGGGCAACAAGAAAACAGGAATTACCCTTCTAAGTAGACATTATAAAAGTACCCATAATACGTGTTGATTGTAATATTCTCTCTGGAGCATACCTTAACTCACAAAAATTTCATATTTTATTCGAATTGAATATTGATATAGAACCGATTTATAAAATAACAAAAGAACCTGCAAACCTTATTTATTTGCCCTTAAAGCTTGAAGGACGTTAGTTTATAGACAACATCACTCTACGGATCTTGGACGATAACGGTGATCTTACCGATTTTCACGAAGAGAAGATTATTATTAAACTGAAATAAATTGCTAAGGAGGAGTTCATTCACGATCCTGACGTTATATCAGAAGAATATAACCGTGTCTCTGCAAAAGATCGTAGATTTCTTCAGTCTATCGGTTTGAAAATACGAAGCCAGCGAAAATAATGGCAACTAGTAAAAAAATTGAAGTTTTTAATGAATCTATTTTCGATAAGCCTGCAAGAACACACATATAAACCCTATGGATCCCATGATATAAAAAAGTACGAAAGAAGATCAGTTCCTTTTTCTCGAAAAAATCCGGAATATGTCCGAAAATTGTGAAAGGTTTGATACGGTTCCTAAATCCATGCAGTCAATATTTTTTACGTGGTAATTGGTATAAGGCTTTTTCAGAAAATGGAACATCGGTAGTTTTAAGTACATACAAGACAAGAAAGTTTTCTTTCAAGAAAATTGGTAGCTGCACACATAACAAAAATATTTTTAAATTATTATTTCGGTAAACATTTTTTATAACTAAAGATAAAAGGCTGATTCATTTAAAGTAATGTTGTCTTTAACTTTCAATTTAATTTAAACATTTTCTAAATGATTGCAGCTTCCAATTCACAGTACACTGTATCCAGAATTTAAAATTAATGTTGATTTGTAATTTAGAAAATTTAATTTTTTTTATTTGCGTACAAAAATCATCACTTTATTTCGTCAAAAGGTGCGAGATGAGTGAGTGACATGGTTTAATTCAGAGATAAGGGATGGTTGGGAATAAGAAATAAAGTAAACCAAAAGCAAATTAAAAAAATTAAATTGTGAAATAAATTTGTGTTTGACAAACTTTAATTAAATTACTTTGTTCTTTAGATATTTGGAACACTATTCCATCTTAACTTCTACATGAAATTTAAGTTTTGCTTCTGTCACAAAAATTTTCAAGATATCATTGGCATAACTCTAAATGCAGATACTTTATTACTTTAAGTTGACTTATTTGTGACATTATTAGTATTATTAATATTTTTTTATTGTTATTATTTATAAGTAATTTTTTTTGCATCACACTACATAATTTAGAGCCTTCTGAAGTAATACATGTGCACTTAATTCTGTAAGAATGTATTTTTAAAAAATACACTGGTATATTGTTATTTACTGTATAATTATGTTCCTCGTTATTAGTTAAATCGTTTGAGCTTTTGATATTTTATTATTGGGTGACCGATTTCTTTTTGTTATCTCTTGTAAGTAAGGCTAAAAAGTATTTTAAATAGTTATTTCAAATATGTTTAAAATTGGTTTTATTTACGTAGCGGGAAAACCCAAGGTTGTTTTTAAAACTTTACATCACATGAAATACTATATGGAATTAACTCGGATGTGAATGTAGGAAGAAAATTTTAGTAGGTAGTTTTGGTGACATGCTTTAAAAACATCTGGGATTTTGTTTTCGAAGCATTTATATTAATTTAAGAAATTGCAGCGATCAGATTTTAAACTAAATCACTATTTTTTTAAATATATTCAGATTATTTGTTGCGCTTAGAATTATAGAGAAATGTTTTGGTTTTTTGCAACTCTGAAACTCTGAAAAATATTTAAGAAATTACATATTCTTGTGACCCCATTATTTAATAGTCATTTTATTTGTGAATAGTCTTAAGTATTATATATTCATTAGTCTAGAGATAGTTTGACACGTAAATGCAATATTTAGACATACATTATATTTCGGCGGAACCTTCCGACAAAAGCTGCTTTAATGGTCGTTTATTGCAAGGGAAATTCTAAGTAAACAATATGTATTTTAAATTCTACTTCAAATTCTATTTTATGCACGTTCTTCCGCCCCAAATATTATTATAACCGAAAAAACCTATCATAAACTCATTTACACTATGTCGATAAAGCTTGGGAAGGTTCAGCTATAAAAACATTAAAAGAAACCATTGTAGTACAGTAAGCAGTGGCGTAGCAAATACTCCCCAAATTACTTTTATAGACACCTTTTTTAATCAATTTTACAGATACGCCACTGCATCTCAAATTAGGGAATTCATATAAAAATAAGTTCTAGGTAGTCAGTATAGAGCAGGTCAGTCATTATGTCAGTACTATATTGTCAGTAGAATTAAGTCAGTAGACACAGTAAGAGTAAAGATTTGTTAGAAGTAAGAAGTGTCCCTCTTGTACAGAAGATAATAGAGAGATTTGAAACAAGTTGAAGTGTTTACATTTACTACCAGTGCTAATACAAAATACTAAAATTATTAAATCATAACAGTGGTGGCATTCGGCGAGTAATAAAAATATTAAAACATAACATTGGTGGCAGCGGTGGGATATACTACCCCGTGTTTTCTGAAGGAGCGCCTAGAACGCAGCAGGAATCACACCAGTTAAACCACATCGGTATACCAAAGACAGGAAGTTTCAACAGACTTGGAGGAGCGCCCAGTACGCAACAAGTTTCGAGAAGAAGAAAGAAAACGAGGAAATTCGCCTTACGTTCCAGCTAACTAAGGATGAAGCTGTAAGTTATTTTCTTTTATTTTCCTGTTGTGGTGACACTATTTGTTTTTTTTTTATATGTTATACATTTTTGAAATTATATAGATATATTTATTTTGTGAAAGGTACTGCAAATACGTTGTGTGTTGAAAAAGTAATTGAATAATCGACCGTATAACTTATCTTTATTTAAATTTTTACCCAAAATTTTTATTAGTATTTAATCTTTATAATTTTAACAAACAAAAAAATGGCTGAAGGAAAAGATGCAATTGATGTATTAAATTTAATAAATTCATTTGACGGCTACGGCGATGGAAATTCTCTTCAATTTTTTCTAAAAAACTGTGACGCAGTAATGCATATTGTGAAAGAAAATGAAAAAAATAAATTAGCTAAATTAATTTTTGGTACTAAATTAAAAGGTAAAGCTCAAGAGGTGACACAATATAAAGAATTTTTAAATTGGGACGAAATTAGAGATTTTCTTTTAGAACAGTTTACGGATAAAAGACCGCCTTCTCATTTTTTAACTCAAATAATGAATATAAAACAAAACTTTAGGGAAACCGTTACAGAATATGGAGATAGATTAAGATACCTGCATAATAAATATAGAGAAACTTGTCATTTAAATTATAACATAATTCTGCTAAGGTATTAATAGAAAATTTAGAGTCAATTTTAGTAAACACGTTTAGACAAGGACTAAATGATGGAAAAATACAAATTCGAGTAATTGCTGAAAACACAACAGATTTAGACAGGGCATTATCATTAGCAATCGAAATGGAACTCGAAAACAACGTTAGAGCAAAAAATTCAAATTTTAAAAATGTAGGTTTTGTGGGTCAGGGAAATAGAAATTTTAATAACCAAAATCCTAAACTTTTGTGTATGTTCTGTCATAAAAATAATCATATAACTTCTCAATGTAGGCAACTTATACAATATGAACAAAATATGGGAAGAAATAATTTTAATAATCCTAATTATCAAAGCTTCAGTCCACAACAACATTTTAACGCAAATTCTTCAAATGGGCAAAATTATAACGGGGAACAACCTATTAATGCTAGAAGTAATTTTTCTTACAGGGGAAACGATAATCATAATTACAATCAAAATACAAATTCACGAAATTTTAACAATAATTATAATGGGAACAATTATCGTCAAAATTATACCAATCCCCGTAGTTCAAACAGACCTCAAATGCTTTCAGAGATACCTTAACAACAGCGACGATACCGTCCTAACTATAATAATGAACCTGTCAATAATTCTCATCAAATACAAACTATACCGTCTCTACCCCCCAGTAGCCTCCAACACAATCTTAGTATTTCTCCTCCACAACCAACTACATCTGTCCAAGAATTTTCGGGAAACGACAACGAAGCCTTGGTTGTGAACAGCCCGCCAAGCGCTTCGTAAAAAGTTCAATCAGTATAAACAGTAGCTGTTCAAATAATAAGAATCCACTAGAACATATTAAAATCAAACCAACTCGTAATAATTCAAATAATATGTCTCCTAAGTCAGTATTATTCTCTAATAATTGTAAACAGTTAGATATAATTGAAATAACTTCATTGGGCACTAAAAAGTCAGAATTGCAAATTTTGTTAGATACAGGGGCTGATGTTTGTTTATTAAAGGAGTCGATTTTACAAGACTATTCAAAGCTAGATCAAAACTGTATTATTGAACTAAAAGGTATAAGTAAAGAACCGGTTTTTACGAAAGGTCTATATAATGTAACAATCCAATTAAAAGATAATAAAATATTAATTCATCCTTTTCATATCGTACCAGATATTATTCCTATAAAAAATGACGGAATTTTAGGCCGCGATTTTTTGCAAAAATATAAAACTAAAATTAATTATGAAGAAGAAACTGTTTATTTTGAGGACAATTGTTTTAAGATTTTGCCTTCAGAGACTTTAATGACTATACCCCCAAGATGTGAAATGATAACTTATGCTTTGGCCAACGTTTCAGGTACTGAAGGTATCGTAAAATCGAAACAACTTGCTGAAAATCTCTATATAGGTTCTTCTTTGACCAAAGTACATAATCATAAATGTTTAATTAGTATTTTAAATATATCTAATGAACCCTTAACAATTGCGTTACCCAGAGTTAACGTACAACGTATCACTAAAGGTGAATTTAACATTATAGAGCTTAGTCATAATAATAATAATATTGAAAATAACACGAATATAAATTACTTTGAACGTTTAGAAAAATTGAAACATTCTCTCAACTTAGAAGGATTAAATGTCGAGGAAACTAACTCACTTCTAGAAATTTGTGAAAATTTTATCGATATTTTTTATTTAGAAGGTGATAAACTCTCTTGTACAAACACAATAAAACATAAAATTTCTACAGACCCTACTAAGGGACCTATTAATATTAAACCCTATAGATTACCTTTTCAACATCGGGAGGTTATAAAAGAACAAACCGATGCAATGTTAAAGGATGGAATAATTTCTCCGTCTTACAGTCCTTGGAATAGTCCCTTATTAGTAGTTCCTAAAAAAACTGATTCATCAGGTTTACCTAAATTAGGCGTGGTCGTAGATTTTAGAAAAATTAATGAAATAACTGCAGGGGATGCATTTCCATTACCTAATATTACATATATTTTAGACCAATTAGGAAAATCGCATTATTTTAGAACTTTAGATTTAGCCAATGGATTTCATCAGGTTCAAATGGACGAAAATGATAAAAATAAGACTGCTTTTAGTACTTCTACGGGGCATTTTGTTTACAATAGGATGCCTTTTGGCCTAAAAGGAGCTCCGGCAACCTTTCAGAGGTTAATGAATGCGGTCTTAAGCGGTCTTAGTGGCATAAAATGTTTTATTTATTTAGATGATGTAATTTATGCTAATAATTTAAAAGAACATAATGAAAGGTTAATTGAGGTATTTGAACGGTTTCGGGAGCATAATTTAAAACTTCAACCATTAAAATGTGAATTTTTAAGAAAAGAATGTTTGTATCTAGGTCACATTATAACAGATTATGGCATCAAACCTGATCCTTCAAAAGTAGAATGTATTTTACAGTTTCCTCAACCAGTAAATCAAAAAGAGGTAAAATCATTTTTAGGGCTTATCGGATATTATCGAAAATTTATAAAGGATTTTGCGAAAATTTCAAAACCTCTTACCAAATTGCTCAAGAAAGATACGGAATTTAAATGGGACCATGCTTGTGATATTTCATTTCAAACGCTTAAAAATAACATTACTTCTCCTCCTGTACTACAGTACCCAGATTTTTCAAAAGAATTCATTATAACTACCGACGCAAGTAATTATGCGATTGGTGCAATTTTATCACAAGGAAAAGTTAATAATGATCGACCTATAGCTTATGCTAGTAGAACTCTTAATAAAGCCGAACAAAACTACTCAACGACAGAGAAAGAATTAGCGGCAATTGTTTGGGCAGTTAGACATTTTCGACCATATGTTTTTGGAACAAATTTTAAGATAGTTACGGATCATAAACCTTTACTTTATGTATTTAACATAAAAGACCCTGGGTCGCGTCTTACAAGATTTAGGTTAAAATTGGAAGAATACAATTTCGAAATTATTTATAAGGCCGGAAAGTTAAATACAAATGCTGATGCCTTAAGTAGAATGATTAAAACGGTAAACGCTGACATGATAACAGATTATCAAAAATTTTTAAATTATCTGCAAACACATATTGTTATTAACACAAAATTAAAAGAAAACAACGCTAATTTATTTCAGATAAATAATTCAGATCCTATAATATTATTTTTTCCCAAATTTTTTAACAAAGAGCAATTTAATATTTTGAAACAAAATAATCAGATTAAACAATTTCTTGCATCATACAACGTTCAAAACGATTTAAAAATACCTTCCGTCTCTCAGTACCAAAACAACGACTGTAATATATTTTTACTCAATGATAATGAAAATATGTTAAATGACACAAATTATGAAAATATATGGTCTTGTCTACTAAAGTTAAAAAATCTTGTAAGTAACAAAAAACTTAAATTGTCATTTATTAAATATCATTACAACCCGTTAGTAAAATGGGAAATTATTTATCCCATGATAAGATATATTTTTAAAAACTCTAATGTAGATATAACAGTTTACAATAATAATTTAATAAAACCCTCTGAATCTGAAAAGGAAACCTTATTAGAAGAATTCCACAACTCTCCTTTAGGCGGTCATCAAGGAATTGCCCGTACACATAAAAAATTATCCCAATTTTATACCTGGAGAGGCATGAAAAAAGACGTAAAAAGATTTATAAAAAAATGTGAATCTTGTCAAAAAAACAAATTATCGCCAAAAACAAAAATGCCAGTGGTCATAACTTCAACCGCGACTAAACCTTTTGAAAGATGTTTTCTCGATATTGTTGGTCCCTTACCTGAAACGGAAGCAGGTAACAAATATATTCTTACCTTCCAAGATGACCTGACAAAGTATAATATTAATGTCCCTATAAAAAATCAAGAAGCCTCAACAGTAGCTTATTACTTCGTAACGAAAATAATTTGTCTATATGGACTACCTGAAACTCTAATTACCGATCAAGGTTCAAATTTTTTAAGTGAAATCTTTAAAAATACTTGCAAACTTTTAAAAATAAAAAAGGTTCAAACTACTAGTTATCATCCAGAATCCAACGGAGCTTTAGAACGTTCTCATAGAGTCTTAGAGGAGTATTTAAGACATTTTATCAAAGATAGTCAGGAAGACTGGGATAGCTGGATTCCATTTGCAACATTTACTTATAATACAACTCCGCATACTGCAACCCACTTTTCACCTTTTGAACTTTTATTTGGCCATACCCCTAATTTACCTACTTCAATTATTCAACCTATGAAAACTCAATACACATATGATGATTTTGTTGCCAATCTTAAACAAAAATTACAATATTCTAGCCAATTGGCTAAAGAAAATCTATTGAAAAGTAAAAGCGTTTCAAAACAAAATTACGATAAAAATTGCAAAATTAGAGATTTTAAAATAGGTGATAAGGTGCTACTTTATGACGAATCAGTGCGAAGAGGCAGAAGCAAAAAACTCACATCCTTATGGATTGGACCTTATATAATAATAGATAAAACTTCTGACGTTAATTTTATAATACAGAAAGGCAAAAACAAACAATGCGTCCATGCCAATAGATTAAAACAGTTTTATGATTAACACAAAGCAAAAAAAAAAAACATGTAAATGTATTATAGAAAATAATTTAAAATATAAATGTATGTAGATAGTATTTTTAAATTTTATGTTTCCTCCTATTTCAGAATAATACTACTCAGTATCACTATATCTCTGAATACCTTTCGTTCTGATAATAGCGACGATTATAATGTCACATATTACGACCACAACCCAGGAATACACTTTGAAAAACTTGGAGAACTGCGACTCTATAATAACAAATGGAAGCTAATTACATATGTAGATTTTAACAACATTATAAATAAACTTCTTTCTCTAAAAAACTACAATAAAATAACCTCTGAATTATGTAATCATAAAAATTTTCAGTACCACTTATCCATTTGTGACACGTTTTTAAAGTCAACTAAATATAATTTTGATAAAATTAGCTCAGATTTAGAAACTTTACATCAATTGATAGGTTATAGTACTTTAAGTAGAAATAAACGAGGATGGTTCAATATTATCGGAAAGGCTACAAAAATTCTATTCGGTACTTTAGACGAAGAAGACGCGAAATATTATGATAACAAAATTTCAGATTTATCGCAAAATGAGGGTTCAGCATTAGCTCTTTTGAAAGAGCAAACTAAAGTTGTCAAGTCTACACTAACAAATTTCAACAATACTATTGGAACCTTAGATTTTAATGAAAACATTTTAAAAAATAATGTTAAAATTCTTTCCAAACAATTAGAAAAAGAACAAAAAGATATTAAATTTTTAGACTTAAAAGGCAATCTAGAAGAACACATTACGCTGACAAATATGATGTTACATCAACTACAACTCGAAGTAATGACTTTGATTAATGCAATTCTTATTGCCAAAAAGGGTTTATTACACCCAGCAATTTTAACACCAGTTCGCCTAATTGATGAACTAAAACAAGTTACGGATTCTCTTCCCCATGGTTTAGATTTTGCTGTGCCTCTTGATATAATGCATTCTAATCTTATATTAAAAACGATTGAACTAAAAGTTTACTTTGAAAATAATCATTTAATTTATATAATTAATATTCCTTTAGTTGAAGCACAATTCTACCTATATAAGGTATCGCCTTTTCCTAAGCTATTAGCCACTAATCAATTTGTTTTGATTCAACCATCTTCTAAATACATTGCAATAGACGAAACAAAACAGCAGTTCATAACTTTCTCTGATCTCGAATATAATAAATTTATAAAAATAACGGATGATAAAATGATTTGTCAGCAACAAAAACCAGTTTCATTGGCTCATTTAGTGGAAAACTGTGAAATGAAGTTACTTCAAGTAACAAATAAAATTCCAGAAGTATGCGAAAAACATATATTAAATTCTAATAGAGGTATCTTTATTCAGTTACTTACAACTAATACTTGGCTGTTTGCAGTGCCTTGCCCTGAATCATTAACCATTTCATGTATTAATCAAAATAAACCAGTAGACGTTATTTTAAAAAAATGCGGCAGTGTCACCATAGGAAAACAGTGTAAAGCGTATAGTGTTTCAACGATGCTCGTGCCTCACGGTAATGCCTTTCAGTCGAAAATATTTAGTGAGTTTGTTCCGCCATTAGAAATTAGTGAGGACTGTTGTGAAAAAATAAAAAATAATAACATTAACCTGACAGAAATTTTAATAAACGAAAATTATAAGACTCTTTCAAAGCACATTCCTGAACTGAACATCGCTAGTCATAAACTAGACGACATAGAAAAGCTAACAGAAAATCTTGAAAAAAATAATTTTTTGTCAACATATAATATTTCTGGTTCTGTTTTAGCTTACATTGTATCTGTTGTTGTATTATTATTTATTGTTTACAAAATATATTCAAAATGTATAAGAAAAACTTGTTGTGGAATAATACCAAATATTTGCGTAAGGGTAAATCAAACCATTGAACGATCCCCGAGAAGTAATAGATATATAGCTCAGTATACTAGTGAAACTTCTAATAGAATTAATAATGATGATCACCCTGAGGACGATCAACCAGGTATATCATACACGCCTCGCAGAGCTATTGGTCACACGTCCTCAAGACGATCAATTAGATAAGTAATAATATTATGTTTTATTATAAGTAATAAATTTCTTTAGTAGAATCTAAGTAGATTTAGAATGCCTAATTATTATAAAAAAAAACAGTTTTCAATATTATATAGGTTAGTATAATATAGAATAAGAACATAGTTCATAGCAAATTTTGTAAAATCATTTCGAACATAATACTTTTGTTAAATATTAGTATCAATTACAAGGATGTATATTTTGTATCATAATTTATATTTTAACTCAGGAACGAAATTCTCTAACAATTTCATTATTATAAAATCTCTCATTTAGGGGGGAGGTGTTGTGACCCCATTATTTAATAGTCATTTTATTTGTGAATAGTCTTAAGTATTATATATTCATTAGTCTAGAGATAGTTTGACACGTAAATGCAATATTTAGACATACATTATATTTCGGCGGAACCTTCCGACAAAAGCTGCTTTAATGGTCGTTTATTGCAAGGGAAATTCTAAGTAAACAATATGTATTTTAAATTCTACTTCAAATTCTATTTTATGCACGTTCTTCCGCCCCAAATAAAATTATACCCGAAAAAACCTATCATAAACTCATTTACACTATGTCGATAAAGCTTGGGAAGGTTCAGCTATAAAAACATTAAAAGAAACCATTGTAGTACAGTAAGCAGTGGCGTAGCAAATACTCCCCAAATTACTTTTATAGACACCTTTTTTAATCAATTTTACAGATACGCCACTGCATCTCAAATTAGGGAATTCATATAAAAATAAGTTCTAGGTAGTCATTATAGAGCAGGTCAGTCATTATGTCAGTACTATATTGTCAGTAGAATTAAGTCAGTAGACACAGTAAGAGTAAAGATTTGTTAGAAGTAAGAAGTGTCCCTCTTGTACAGAAGATAATAGAGAGATTTAAAACAAGTTGAAGTGTTTACATTTACTACCAGTGCTAATACAAAAATACTAAAATTATTAAATCATAACAGTGGTGGCATTCGGCGAGTAATAAAAATATTAAAACAACAATATGCTGACTAATCTAGCGACGATATGTTTCGATATATAATATATAATAATATACAGGGTGGCCCATCGAAAACGTACCGCAAGGCATAACGGCCAGAGTAATTTTTTTTTCAAAAAATCCAAAAACACGTCAATTTTGTTTGTGAGGGGAACAACTTTTGCCCTTAAAATGATCGCAAAATTTTCAACCCTCTAAGCGGGGGTGTCATCCCCCAAACTTTTTCAAATGGGAAGAGGGGTCAAGTGGTACCGCAATGAAAAGGGCTTTCTATTCTCTATACATTCCCGCTTTGGTTTTGAAAATCGGTCAAGTTATTTAGAAAATATGAAGGATTGAAATTTGAAAAATACATTTTTCAAAAAACGCATAAATTGAATTAAATAAAAAAAAACTTACCGTATTAATGAAGCAAATGCTGAAAATGTTGCCCGTCGACCTCCATACAGTAATACAAATTAGCTTCAAATCGTTCTCGAACATTTTGAAGAACTTGAGGGGTCACTTCGCGACAAACGTCAATAATTCGTGTTCGCAGATCTTCTAATCAGGCAAGTGGAGTGCTATACATTTTACTTTTTATGTGTCCCCATAGAAAAAAGTCTAAAGGAATCAAGTCGGGTGACCGGGGAGGCCACTCAATGGCACCCCTTCGTCCTATCCACCGCCCGGGAAAGTTAGTGTTTAAATAATTACGCACATTTTGAGAGTAATGTGGAGGTGCACCGTCTTGTTGAAATATCAGTTCCGCTTCAACGTATCCAGGATTATTTTCGATGATGTCAGTTAGGGCTGGGTCGATGGTATTTTCCAGTAAATCTAAGTACATATCACCTGTTAGAGTTCCAGGAAGAAAAAAAGGACCCACAATAGAATTTCCAAAAATACCAGCCCACACGTTCAATTTCTGAGGATGTTGTGTGTGCACCTCGTGAAATACCCTGGGGTTGTTCTCAGCCCAGTACCGACAGTTATGCCGATTAACTACACCGTTCAAAAAGAAAGTGCACTCACCCGAAAAACACACATTGAATAGAAAATTATTATTATTGGCCACTCGTTCACTAATAGTTTCACAAAATTGCAAACGGCGATCAAAATCGTCTTCGTTGAGTTCTTGTACCAACTGAATTTTATACGGGTGGAAATGGTGTTTTTTCAATATTCTTTGGACACTTGTACGATTCACGCCGGTCTCATTGGCTAATTTTCTTGTACTCAGCGTACTATCCATGGCAACTTGGCCCAATACAAAGACCTCCATAGCTTCATTTACTACAGGATTTTCCTTCTGCCTCTTTTTATTCATAAGGGATCCAGTTTCGCGAAATTTTGCTACTAACTCGCGAACAATTTTGCCGGAAAGGTGTTTTTCAGGATGTCGTTCATTAAATATCTGCGCAACCCGATTGCCACATTCATTATTTTTAAAATAAAGTTCGATTATTTCCACTTTTTCTGCAAGTGAGTACACCATAATTATTGATAAAAAATTTAATGATATTGAGAAATTTAAATGCACAAGTTACAGAACAGCTATCTAGCAACTACCGCACCTGATCGTTGTGGCATGTCAAATCATTAAAATCAGCAGTAAACATCTAAAATAACAGGACAAAAATAGCGAATTGGTCGAAGGAATTTATCCTTATCATTTACTCTGATAATTTGTAAATAAACATTTTAAATTTCAATCCTTCATATTTTCTAAATATCTTGACCGATTTTCAAAACCAAAGCGGGAATGTATAGAGAATAGAAAGCCCTTTTCATTGCGGTACCACTTGACCCCTCTTCCCATTTGAAAAAGTTTGGGGGATGACACCCCCGCTTAGAGGGTTGAAAATTTTGCGATCATTTTAAGGGCAAAAATTGTCCCCCTCACAAACAAAATTGAGGTGTTTTTGGATTTTTTGAAAAAAAAATTACCCTGGCCGTTATGCCTTGCGGTACGTTTTCGATGGGCCACCCTGTATAATAAATAGTTTTGTGTCAATATATATATATGTGTATATGTGTATATATATATATATATATATATATATATATATATATGTGTTGATTTTTACTCCTTTCCATACCACAGACGAGACAAAACGAACTTAAGGTAATATCTAGTGCTTTAAAGAAAAATGGCTACACAAATCGCACCATAGAGAAAGCTATTAATGCACAGGTTTCCCGAACAACGAACAACAAAAAATATGAACCGGGAAAGCAACGAGTAGTCTTACCATATGTAAAAGGCACAACAGACAGAATCGGAAGAATTCTGAGGAAATACAACATACAAACAATACACGAGCCACAAACAACTATAGGTAAAATACTCGGAAACCCAAAAGATAAAATCAAACTGGAAAACCACGGAGTGTACAGGGTGGCCATTTTATGGTGATACAGTACCTTATCTAGAAAACGGTAATACCTACGACAAAAAGTTAAATACAAAAGTTGTTTGAATTCAATTATATTTTTATTTTATTTCACTTTTGCTTATACAGGGTGTGTCGTTTTGACGTGACACATGTCAACTTTCTTAATTTAAATAGGACATCCTATATATTATTACATGTTTCGATTCTACTGTTAATTTGCGAAAGTTTTTATAATAACATCTATATTTGAATTCTTTATCGTTTTTGAGTAAATTGAGTTTTTAGAATTTTTTTTAAAAAAGCATATTTTTAAAAAAAAAAATTTTTACCTATAAAGCTTTGATGGAACTGACTAATATCCTAAACATACATTACTAAGGGTTCAATTCAACGAGTTTCCATGCTGGTCTTACCAATTAATATGCAGGGTGCTAAAAATGGAGAGCAAAACAAACAGAACTTTAAATGTAAAAATCTCCTGTTTTTCAAATGGGACACCCTGTATATTTTTATTTCATCTGATTTAGCGTTCAATTACCTATCATTACTCATATATATGTCCTATATCTAAAATGAACAGTTTCGATTTTATTAGCCGTTTTCTGATTTATCCCGGAATTTTGCCAGTAAATGAGATCAGAAACTAAAAAAATCAAGATAGGCTTAGGAAATAACCTAATGGAATTGTTGACTTAAGTTGACATTTGCACTGTTTGTCGTTTTTGTCAAATTTTTGCTGCGAAATTTGTTAAAAAATGGCTTTATATAGTTTAGATGAACGTTTGAAATTATACAACTGTTTCATAAAAAATAATAAAAGTCCAGGGTTAGCCCTTAGAGAATATTCGAGGGAATATCCTAATAATCGAGTTCCCTCCAGGAATATATTTTTTCGAATTGTGCGTGATTTGGAAAATGGTGTCCTTAAGAACTCTAAAAAAATCGTCCCAATTTTGTCCTCACTGAGGAAAAACAACTGGAGATTTTACTTTATTTCGAGGAAGATGATGAAAGATCCCAGAGATGCTGACAGAGACATTGCAGGTGTCAGTAGAGGAAGTATTCAAAAAACACTGCAGGTGAATGGTTATCATCCTTATAAATTTCCTCCAACTCAATTATCACAATTAGACTTTAATGAAAGATTGACTTTTTGTTGTGATATTATGGACCGGCAGTTCGAAAATGTGTTTTTTTCAAAAGTGCTTTGGACTGATGAGGCCTCATTTAATACGGCGGGTATTTTTAATCGGAAAAACACTCATTACTGGTCTCAAACTAATAAATATCTAATAAAAGAAATTAAAAAACAAGCCCGTCAAACCGTAAATGTGTGGTGCGGAATTATTTGCGACCGTATTATCGGACTAATATTTTTTGACAGGTCGTTAAATGGCGAAAGATACTTGGAGCTGCTTAGGAATCAAATCATGCCCCTTATCAACGACTTGCCAGCAAATATTCGAGAAAATATCATTTTTCAGCAGGATAGCGCCCCTTACCACACGGTTGCACCGGTAGTAAATTTCCTTAATCAACATTTTCCATTGTGGATAGGCAAACATGGTTTAATATCCTGGCCACCACGAAGCCCTGTTGAAGCCCTTTAGACTTCTTTTTATGGGGTGCACTAAAAAATAAAGTTTATAAAAATAGATCTAATAATAGAAATGAGTTAAAAATAAAAATCAGGGAAGAGATCAATAATTTTAATGCATCTAATTCGGTAAGGAACGCTATTCGAAAAATGGAGGCTATTTACACTTCATGTATCGCAATGGACGGTGGCTATATTGAAAATTTTTTATAATCTGTTTTAATCATGTTTAATACTCAGTTAGTTATTAGTTATACCGTGTGGCACAAGATATTTTTTTGTCTCTCCCTTATTTTCGTAAACATTAAATAACAAGAACATAAATTACATAATATTTCACTTTTATTTGTATTTTCTAACATTATTTATAGTCGCTATTTGTGTTAACGAAATGAGAATAAGGCTTAGTTTACGACATTTTTGTTTTAGCCCACTTCATCTGTTTACTTATATTAAAAAAAATAGTCAAATCAGAAAACTGCTAATAAAATCGAAACTGTTCATTTTAGGTATAGGACATATATATGTGTAATAATAGGTAATTGAACGCTGAATCAGATGAAATAAAAATATACAGGGTGTTCCATTTGAAAAACAGGAGATTTTTACATTTAAAGTTCTGTTTGTTTTGCTCTCCATTTTTAACACTCTGTATATTAATTGGTAAGACCAGCATGGAAACTCGTTGAATTGAACCCTTAGTAATGTATGTTTTAGATTTTAGTCAGTTCCATTAAAGTTTTATAGGTAAAAATTTTTTTTCAAAAAAAATATTTTTTTTAAAAAAATTCGAAAAACTCAATTTACTCAAAAACGATAAAGAATTCAGATAAAGATGTTATTATAAAAACTTTCGCAAATTAACAGTAGAATCGAAATACGTAATAATATATAGGATCTCCCATTTAAATTAAGAAAGTTGACATGTGTCACGTCAAAACGAAACACCCTGTATAAACAAAAGTGAAATAAAATAAAAATTTAATTGAATCCAAACAACTTTTGTATTTAACTTTTTGTCGTAACTATTACCGTTTTCTAGATAAGATACTGTATCACCATAAAATGGCCACCCTGTACAGTATTCCGTGCCAGGACTGTGAAAAGTTGTACGTAGGGCAAACTAACAGGCGAATATCAGCAAGAGTGGAAGAGCATAAACTCAGCATCAGAAATAAACAAACAACCTCAGCTTTATTCCTACATCATCAGGAAACCGGCCATAAAATAAATTTCGACGGGTGTAGGGAGATTGCCAATATAAAACATTATAAGACCAGAATAATCCGAGAAGCCATAGAAATTGAAAAACAAGGTGATTTGAATAAAAGGGACGAATCATTAAAACTACCAACAGTATGGAATACAATAATCGACAAATCTAAAATCGCAAAAACTCAAGCGCAATTAGCGCAACAACAACAGCACCATCCGGATACATAAATAACGACCAACGCCTGCGCAGATATAACCTTCGGCTCCGAGTGGGGGTATAAAAGGAAGCGTCGCAGTCACCAACACTTCAGTCTCTATTCGGACGCGAGAAAGAAAGCTTCGAAAATGCCAAATGTGATTTTGGCGAAACGTCAGCAAAACTGTTCTTTTCAGAACGACAGTAGTGAACGGATGTACAGGGTGGTCGAAATTGGTCTGTTTTAACAGAGAAAACCTATTTCCTGACTAGATAGAGCAAAACTGACTTAGGTGTCATGGGCTCGATTTCTGAGAAATGTTTAATGGCAAAAACCGCCTGCCGATATTTTCACTGCCAACTGAGATATAGGGCGTTTTTCAATTTTCGGCCATTTTGAAAATTGTCCATAACTTTTTTATTTTGCGGAATATTAGCATTCAGCAAAGACATTCTAAAGGCACTTTTTTATGTGCAATCCAGTGGCATACTCAGATTTTTTCTATAGTTGTCCGTTTTATCATAAATAGGCAAAACTTTTTTTTTTCAAATGGAAATCATAGTTGGCTATAAATTATAAAAAATGCTCGCGTTTAGCCCTTTTCAGTGATATAAAGTTGTAGAAGTAGGCTTTGATTTGTGATGACAATATCTCAATTATGTATTGTTAAGATTTATAGTTTGTTAGCAACTTAAACACAACTTTAAATAACACTAGCTAACGTTATTTTAATTATTTATTATTAATTTTTTTTATTTTTTTTTGTTTACATAGCAAAGTTGAACAAAATTAACAAACTAAACTACTATTTACAGCTACAAGTGAAAATAAAAAATAATTATGAAAATCTAGGTATTTAGTTAGATAGGTTTCTGATAAATATATTTAGAGAAGTTGTTCAAATTGAGCCCCTCCCTGTTGAATACAAACTAAGCATCTTTTGCGTACCGAGTTGCAACTATTTATTAGTTCAACTGGGCTAATAGATGCAAAAGCTTGCCTAGTGGCCTCTTGCAATTCTTCTTTTGTGTGAAAGGTTCTTCCTTTAAATATCAAGTCCTTCAATCTTCCCCACAAAAAAAAATCTAAGGGAGTTAAGTCACAGGACCTAGCAGGCCAAGGTATGGGGCCCCACGTACCAATCCAATTTTCTCGAAATTCGAAGTTTAAAAGATCAGTTGTGATCCTTGCATTGTGCGGGGGACAACCATCTTGTTGATAGTAGATATTTCTGGCATCAGCTAAAGGTATGTCTTCCAACAAAGGGACAATATATGTGCGCAAAATATTTACATAATCATCTGCAGTTAAATTTCCATCGTAAAAATAAGGTCCCACAAATCTTCCTCGGAATATCCCCACCCATATATTGAATCCACACCGACCTTGCCGGTCTTGTTGCACAACTACGTGTGGATTTTCAGTGGACCAGTGATATGAATTATATCTATTAAATATACCAGAAGTATCTACTCTGGATTCATCACTCCAAATAATATTTAATGGAAAATTCTCATTCTCCATGAATTTTTGCTCATACCACTGACAAAATCTCAATCTTCTAGCGGCGTCCCCTTCACGGAGTTGATGAACTCTTCTCGTTCTGTACGGTTTGAATTTATGTTTTTTGAGTATTTTTAAAACGGTGGTCTTTGGAACATTCGTTATATTAGCCAATGTTCGAGAGGAGGTGCCAGGATGATCTAATACCTCACCAATTATATTTAGCTGCTGGATTTCCTTTTCTTCCTTTAGTTCATAATGTCTTGTTCTTAACTTTTTAAAACCGGTTATCCGGTTGACGTCGCTCGGGAAATGTATTAAAATATAATTCACTAGATGCTTCAGGAACTTTTATATAAAATACTTTTCATAATTCTCAAACATATTTTGTCAGCAACTTAACACAACTTTATAAAGATAACACCAAAACGCAATAATTACACCAGACTACAGTAATCTGACAGCAATATATTCAAAATATTGAACGCGCGTCATTATTCCAAGGCCTACTTCGATGTAAACCAAAAACACCTAATATTTTCGTTATTTTTGAAAATAAGTACCTACAACTTTATATCACTGAAAAGGGCTAAACGCGAGCATTTTTTATAATTTATAGCCAACTATGATTTCCATTTGAAAAAAAAAAGTTTTGCCTATTTATGATAAAACGGACAACTATAGAAAAAATCTGAGTACGCCACTGGATTGCACATAAAAAAGTGCCTTTAGAATGTCTTTGCAGAATGTTAATATTCCGCAAAATAAAAAAGTTATGGACAATTTTCAAAATGGCCGAAAATTGAAAAACGCCCTATATCTCAGTTGGCAGTGAAAATATCGGCAGGCGGTTTTTGCCATTAAACATTTCTCAGAAATCGAGCCCATGACACCTAAATCAGTTTTGCTCTATCTAGTTAGGAAATAGGTTTTCTCTGTTAAAACAGACCAATTTCGACCACCCGGTACACCCGGAATGAAAACACATTATTTATATATATATATATATATATATATATATATATATATATATATATATATATATATATATATATATATATATATATATATATATATATATATATAATATATATATATATATATATATATATATATATATATATATATATATATATATATATATATATATATATATATATATATATATATATATATATATATATATATATATATATATATATATATATATATATATATATATATAAATATATATATATATATATATATATATATATATATATATATATATATATATATATATATATATATATATATATATATATATATATATATATATATATATATATATATATATATATATATATATATATATATATATATATATATATATATATATATATATATATATATATATATATATAAATATATATATATAAATATATATATATATATATATATATATATATATATATATATATATATATATATATATATTTATATATAAGAGTGGGATAAGTCCACGTATTGTACTCTAGATACCACTAGACAATAGATTAGTCACAAAAATGTTCTTTATCGGTAAATATGTATACATAATATGTATATGTATATAAATCACATTTTTATAATATATGATATACCAAATTTAGTGGAAAAAGCTTTACATTCAATGCAAAAGAAATCTTTTTCCTAGAGTATTCTCTCACAGTATAACTTCTTTATATGGGGTAAATTCTAGAACTTGCAGTTATATATTTTAAAATATATACCTGGAGGCGGGCGATTATAATTTGATATAACTGCAAATTTTATGATTATTCATTATTACTACCCACGAGATTCATGTATGGAATTAATTGAAATGCCAACTCCATCTAACTGATTTGCAAATTTTACGCTTTTGCGTTAACGAGGCCAAACTTGTTGCAAATATCTATACAAAAAGATAATTAACATTTGCATGGCAGGTCAATGCGTATCCACCAATGTTCTTATATGATGACATCATTAAGCTAATACTGAATGAGTGTGGTTTAGATCCCAGATTTACACTTTAGATTAAAATAACTGTTTTTGTGAATTTCTAATTAAATAGAGGTTGCGTCTCAGTGTAAAACAGCTTTTTGGTCTAGCGCGGACAACTTGCACTGTTTTTTAATAAGAAAAAATATAAAAAGATCATTGCTGTTATTCACAGTGCCCTACGCAGCCTCTATTTATTTTAGACTTTTGACAATATCTAAATATACGCTTTATTTGTTTTTACACGTGTTGTGTGTACCCTCGGTTGTACCTATTAAATAAAAGTTTAGAAAAAAACGTTTTCCATAGGATTTTTTTTTCCATTAAAAGATCGAAACGGGAACTAGACATTTTGTGTTATAGGCGTAAATATTCGATATTTTTGAGGTTGTAGACAAATGTAAAAAATCATATTTTAGAACTCGCAAACGGATTTCGATCAAAAACTAAAAATAGTTGGGATAAATGCATTGAAATAAAAAATTGTAGATGAAACAGCCCCTAAAACGAAAATATTTTTTATTTCAAAAACGGTTAGTTTTTTTAATAACGTTAAACCACGTCATTTATACGTCAACATTTTTTTACTACGCAGGATAGCTGTAGAGGTAAGAAACGACAGCCTTAATGAACCAAAACTTTTGTTTATTTCAAATGAATTCAACTTTTTCAAAGACGATGAAATACGCCAAATTTATCTTATCTTTATTTAAAAAAGTATTTTTTTATCACAAAGGACACTTCTAGACAGATAAAAGTCCCAAGAAAACGAAAATATTTTTTTATTCAATATCGGTTAGCTTTCTTAAAAAAAAGTTTTATTTGGAATAAACATATTTAAACTAAAATCATGAAACATCTTAAATAAAACATGTTTTAAAACATTACCCCTTAAAACCGGTAAAACACGTCAAATTTATTTATTGTTTGCATACAAATTTCAAATTGAGATAAACACTGATGTACATATACGGGGAAAGACTATGTTTGTCAAAACAATTGTTTCAGTTTTATCACAAATTATCTTTTGTTCCCTTAAAAACCATAGTAAAAACTTCTGATTTGTAGGATAGTTTTCTAAGATACACATTTTAGTTTGTTGGGTTTTAAAAAATCAATCATATTTATCCCAAAAACCGGTAAATATTGGTTTCGCAAATAGGTATAGTCATGCATTGCTTGGCCTAACATGAATCGCAACTGCAAATAGCCTTTTTAAGCTTACAGATTTATGATATTTGGGCCACATTTAATTTAATAAAGAGTAACAAAAGTGTTTATCAACTTCATCTGCCCAAGGACGTTTGCAACTTGTTTCAAAACTGCTTTCTGTATAAAAATTGATCTTAATTACTTCCCTAGTTAAAGAGTAGTATGAAGTATTAGGGAAGTATTGTAATCGTGAAAAATCACCCTCCGATATTTTTTCAGATCTTTACGTTTCAGGGTCCCTAGATGCCGTTTTCGCATGTTTTCTTAATTTCGTCAATCGCGGCATAGCTAAGAAACTACTTTTTGATTGACTTCAAACTTTCGTCAAAAATGAAGGGTCATATCTGGTAACATTTTGGCAAAAATCCAATATGGCCATACAAAACGGCGACTTAGTGAAATTAATAAAAAAATTATTACTAAAAAACTACATATCCAATATATTTCAAATTTTGCACAAAAATTAAGTATTATCTAGGAATCAACAAGTAAATCCAAGAAGGCGGAACAAAATGGCGGCTTAATAAAATAGTTTCAAATTGTGTGCAGTAACTAGTTGTGGTATAGATATGAACTAGTAAAACTGAGGTACTAATTCTTCACGTTTCAACGTTCCTAGATGCCAAAAAAATGTTTTATCAATTAGGTTGGTCTGTCTGTCGGTTTCTCTGTCTGTCTGTTAGTTCGCGTCATAGATTAAAAACTACTTAAGATTAACTTCAAATTTTAGGCCAAAATTAAGGGTCATATGGGGACAACCTTAATATTAATATTTTGGTAAAAATTCAATCTGCCGGAACAAGATGGAGGCCAAGTCAGAAGTTACTAAAACATCTAATTATCCAATTTGGCTCAAATGTTGCACAAAAATCAAGTCTTATACAAGAAAGAAGTCCTAACATTTTGGTATGAAGATTGCAAAACAAAATGGCGGCCTAATAAAATATTTAAAAATCAGCCTGAAATAACTACTTATTAAATTAATTTCAAGCAAGCATTAAGTGTAACATGGAGATAAACTGGTAAAGATATGGTACGAATTTAAGACGAAGGAACAAAATGGCAGTAAATATAAATTTAAAAAAATTGTAAAAAGTACTTATTGAATTTATTTTAAATTACGTCCAAAAATCAAGTGTGGTATAGGTAAAAACCAGTAAAATATTGATACAAATCCAATATGATGAAACAAAATGGCGCCCAATAAAAATTTTTGATATATATATATATATATATATATATATATATATATATATATATATATATATATATATATATATATATATATATATATATATATATTTATATATATATATATATATATATATATAAATATATATATATATATATATATATATATATATTTATATATATATATATATTTATATATATATATATTTATATGTATATATATATATATATATATATATATTTTTATATATATATATATATATATATTTATATATATATATATATATATATATTTATATATATATATATTTATATATATATATTTATATATATATATATATATATATATATATCTATATATATAGA
>JAUTXW010000079.1:0-67500 GCA_030620095.1 Kuschelorhynchus macadamiae
CTTCCTGTCGTTCAGTTACATTATTGTAAATCTCCAGAAATAACAGAGACCCGAAAATGGTTGTTTTAGTTTTCAATTAAAAAATCCAATTGATTTAAATACTTCTTGAAAAAACAATTATATCAAGTGGAAAAAAAAACATGCCACCAAAGAAAGTATATTATCGTCCAATGAAGTTTCAAAATTTTATTTGCCTTACCCCTAATAGCTGTATCTTGTGTCTTTTGTCTAGCCGTTCTTTTCGGTCAACATCATGAGGTCTCTTTATGACACTTTGTGCTGTGTGTCCCATATTTTGGGAGGGAACCCAGTCTGGATGCCCTTCGTTCTCTAAGTGGCAGGCTCACCTAAAGAATTGAACAATTTTATATAAAAATGAAATTACATAGACATGTACACATAAAGATATTTATAGTTTGTAGGTGTACAATTTAATTTTGCTTGTCTATTGCTCATTTGTTTTGGGCTAGAACTTGGAACACTTTGCACACACCTCTTTTGGCTTTTTTAGCTGCTTGTAATGATATTTTTTATATTTTTATTTTTTCCAATGATTATTAGATAATAAGTTTAGTCCCTAATACTCATATATAAAAATTTAAAATATGGACAAAAACTATATAATACTCTATTAGCAATAAAGCATGTTTGAGATGAGCTTGAGTATCTAAAAACTCTAATAAATATGATACATTGACACTATTCTTACCTGTAATAAAGTGCCTGCTACAGACTCTTTGGTACTTTAATTTGGATTCTGTCAAATCAGCACGCTTTATAGCAGCTATCCACAGAGCCCTACGTTTGGAAGACAATGCATTTTTCTCAGGTTTCTTTGGAAGATTTAGAACAGTAGGAATTCTAAAAAAGGAAATATTGTCCCGATCGCGAGGACTTCCACAGCCAAACACAATGCAAGTTACAGGCATTTTAGTCAGTTTTATTGAATAAAACGCTTTTGAAAAGACAACTTTATAAAAACACGCCGAAATAAACTTATGAACTCAAGAGTCAAACAGATAATTGATATTTAAAACAATAAACTCATTATTTACGCATGTTTGTTTACGTTTTGTGTGCCAACCACTGTCATCCGAAAATGAATTTGACAGGTCGCTGGATTGCCTAATAGAAGCTTGCCCTATTCACGACCTGTGGAGAAAAAATCGTAGTATTGACAAGAACCTAGAAGAAGAAGTAAGATTTCAAGCGTTGTTCTGGAAAATGGTGTTGCAAAGGCTATTCAAAATAAAATTACTTCTAGCAAAATGTTCCTTATCATTTCATGGTCACCGTGAACACGATTTTAATGGAAATTTTATGGCTCAAGTAAAATTTCTGTCAGATTATGATGATATTATGAAACAGGTGATGGAAATGCCTTCTGGATCTGTGCGATATCTTAGTCCGACTATTCAAAATGAGTTAATAGTTTGCCTTTCAAAAAAAACTTACTTTCGAATTAACAAAATAAATAAATTCCGCAACATTTTTTCTTTGCTTCTTTATATCACTCAAGATATCACAAAAATAGATCAATTAAGTATCGTTATTCGAACTTGCCATATAATTCGAGACAAAGATATGCTACCGCAGAAGTTTGAGTAAAAGAAACCTTTTTGGGATTTTTCCAGCTAAGAGATCATTCTGCTGCAGGAATGACTCAAGAAGTTCTAAATATATTAAAAAGCCTAAATATTCCCATTGAAAAATGTTACGGGTAATGCTACGATGGAGCCAGTGTGATAAGTGGAGCTTATAATGGAGTAAATGCTCAAATGAAGAGAGTTCAACAAAATGCCGAATATATACATTGTGCAAGTCACAACTTAAATTCGGTAAAAAACGATGCAGTAAACTGTTGTAAAGAGGTCTCAAAATATTTTGCTACTTTGCAAAATATATATTCCTTTTTTGGTTTAAGTATTAAAAGATGGGACAATTTAGTATCTTACCAGTGAATCAAAAACTACTCTAAAAACATTAAATCCAACTCGTTGGTCAGGAAGAATATTTTCTATTAGTGCTATCAAGCATATTATTAAATCCCTAACAGAAATAGAGTTACAATCTCACAAAATAGATGAAAGAGAAGAAGTATCTTCTATTAAGAAACAAATGTGTTGCTTTGAATTTGTATTTATTTCAACAATGCTGTATAAAATACTTACACTGTGGCTGTTTTAGAACAAGTGGAAAACAGCCATACTGTATTAAGATCTTCTTATGAAGTTTTAAAGGATGAAGCTGTGGACCTGGCCAACAAATGGAGTATTAAAACGGAATTTAGGCAAATACGTCAACCAAAAGTAAAAAAAAATTTGATGAACTTTTAAGCGGTTAAAGATTTAGTAATACTGAAATGTTATTTAAAGTCAATATTTTTAATCTTGTTGTGGATCGTGTTTTAACACAAATTACTAACAGATTTGAGAGCATGAAAAAAATAAATAATTCGTTCGATTTACTTATTCCAAAAACTATATTTAGTTGCGACGAAACATGCATTGTAAATAAATGTACGGTCATTTATAATAAATATCCTGAAATATTTGATTTAAATAAGCTAATATTTCAATACATTAATTTATTAAATATTTGTAAGACTGACCTTAAAGGAGATTTAACAGTTAAAGAATATTTTAATATAGTTTTAAGTGATTATGGTATACTTGAGAGCGACTTAAGTGAAGTTTACCTTATGTTTCCATTATTTTTTACGTTGCTTGTAACAACCGCTACTGTTGAAAGTTAATAAGTTGAATCTTATAAAAAACTAAGTACCTTAAGTCTAATTAAGACATGGCTAGTAATTTAGTCGAGTAGCGAGATTTAGTAATTTAATGCGTGCGGACAGTAAAATTTAGTAGAGTAGTTTAGTATAGTAGTTTAGTCAGCTAGATCCATCTGATTCTATTTTGACGGTCGAGTAGAGTTCCTCAGCACGTGCACCTACCTACTAAACTGCGACTAAAACAGTGTGAACGAGTGTATTTAGTTAAGTGCATTAGTTGCTGAGAGAGTCGAGAGACGCGCTGGAATGAATATACGACTTTTAAGTTTGTTATTGAATATTTAAAATACGAGGCATTATGGAATGTGAAGTGAACTTTTTTAAAACAATCGCTGGGTGATTTGATAATGACGTGCTTTCCATCCACTGCTTCGCAATACCCGGGAAAGTTTCATTAATTTCGAAATCTATGTTCAATTAACTTCCATTTAATTTCATCCGGAAACTACAACAAAAAGACAAAGAATATTAATAATATACGTCTTTTCATGTCCATTTTGACACCACTACTTGACGATTGCACTAAACTCAACTAAACTAGTCTAAATGGTAATCGATTAGTAGATACTTGCTACACAACTAAATTACTCGCTACTTGACTAAATTACTAGCTGTGTCTGAACTAGCCTTTAAAAAGGCAAGAAAAAGATTTTTAATTTTATTTTGGTTTATTTTTTATTTAGTATTATTTATAGGATAGGTCACCTTATATATATGGTTTACAATATGTATTTTTTATTGGTAAATAAACCTACCAACTTAAAATTATTTTATACCACCATTTATCTATGGTATCACACTTTGTTAACAATGTTTAATAAATATTTGTTTTGACAATAAACAATTTTTTTTAGATAAATATTTTATATTCCTGAATATATTTATGAGGGCCGGGCCCCCAAAAAATTTTTGCCCCGAGGCCTCATGACTTCTAGTTACGCCACTGTTAACAAGTCGGAATGGATAAAATATAGAATTACTAGAACAGTAAAAAAAGTTATCCCATTATGTGCTTTAAATATTTTTTAAAATTGTGCATAGATTGTTAAAAACAGAGTACATGGTCAACCTAGTTCCTTACTATCAGTATACAAAAATACAATATATTTTGCCTTTATGTAAGGTGACTAACTTTTAAAGCCAAAATACGGGAGAGTCCACGGCGATTGCACTTCAATTATTTTTTGTGTGGTCAATAAAACTGGCGCATTAAAACGGAAACGAAATATGTATTATTTAATGTTTAGTTTGCTTATATTAAATAAGAAAGAACTTTTTTTTATTATGCAAGTGACAAACATACAAAATAAGACATAAAAACACAGCCCTAAACAAGCTAAGACTAAAAAAACATACCACTTTACAATAATTTTTAACTCTTAAATTTGTATTTTTATGTTTAAACACGGGACAATATACGGGATTGAATTTCAGGGAACGGACGTTTTATTTAAACGGGACGTCACATAGAAATGTCGGCTCTAGAGTCTAGATAAATTTGGGTTGACTTTATAAAGCTTCCTATTTTCAACAGATGAACCAAACAAGATTAAAACTGTATTAAAAAAAATTTAGAGATGAATTATAGTTACACGCGGCCTCCGAGATATATCGTCATCTCCTTTTAACGAAAAGCTAAATAAAATACGCACTCCGTTTAACAGACGGAGAATTAAAATAAGCTGTCCGTTTAACGGACGGGGAGTCACTGTCAAATTACCACCCATATTTTTTTTTAAGTTTCGTTTTTCTAGATTAGTTTTTACGTTCAGTCTTCCGGTTCGTCTCGTCGAATGCAGACCTCTGTGTTGTTAACATAAGTGGTGCCACGTGTTCGGTTTTGCTGCTTTATTTATTTTCTTATCTTTTGCTTAACGGGAGACTCAACAGCTCAGAGTGGAAACTAACGACCCTGTTAGAAAGGGAGCAGACGCTGTGAACGTGTGAGGCCTAGTTGTTCCTGCATTCTATCCCGTTCGTCTGCCGCAGTTCTACATAGAATATTAGCTTAACGGCCGCTACGAGGCGTGAGTGGGAGGGGTAAGGGGATAGCTTGAAAGAAAGGGTCATCTCGTGATATCAGTAGTACTCTCAAGGGGCATCTAGTGGAAGCCGAGACGCATTTCAAAAGTTAAAGAGGAAATATAAAAGAGCTTTAGGGTATTCGGGAGCTTCGAGCTCGCCATCCGGATATTCTACCGATAACGTCTTTAAACTGGATTAAGGTGCAGGGTCAACCTCGAGGGTCGCCGATTTAACGACTCTGAGCCCCGGACGGAGAGCAATCTGGCAAATGGACTAGTATCCGCGCCAATAATCTAGCAATTAATTAATTAGTTTTTACGTTAAATGTGTACCTAAAGTCTATTGTGTTCTAAGCGTAATCGCTAACTTCAAAACTTCAAGCAAATTTACCAATACACTTGATTTGAATGACGTCAGAAATTACATCAACATTGATGCATAAATTTGTTCTCGTCTTTTTTCGTTTTTTTCTCAGTCAGACATCAAAGAACCCCCGTTACCTTCGTTGCTGTGTGTTCAGGTGGGGCCAAAGAAAATTAAAGAAAGTAATATTTGGGTTGAATTTTTTAGTAAGGTATATATTATGTCAATTTTGTGTATTTTAGTGTTTAAAGGTGAAAAATCCCGGTTCTGCGGAATATTTGACAGTTACATAATTGATAATTTTTAAGGTATAAATTTGATGGATTCATAGTTTTTTCATTGTTTTAAGTAAAAAAAAGTATTTATTAAATTAAAGGCACTGTATTCTGAGAGAATAACTGTTTTAAATAATTTTTACTGAATTGTTTTTCTAAAAAATAAAAACCGTAATTCAATTAGACAAACACCAGCTTGCAATGACCTTTTAACACAAAAAATAGGTATTCACGTGATGTTCCCTACTATTTTCGCGCTTTTAGGATAGAAAAAAGTTTGGTGTATTGCCGAGAGTTTTCTTCGGTTTTTAAGGTCATTTATAACTTGACGAGTTTTTAGGTTAAGGTGAACATAGATTTAGACGGGATTAATCTTTCTCTTCCTACCTCAATTGATTGTTAATGAATATATACTTTTATATTATAGAATATAAAATATGCACCGCGCAAGAACAATTGTCAATGCTATATCAGGGCCTCCTGGTCAAAAGTTTGCAACATGGCTAGTAAAAAATTCTCCGGCTGTTTTTCAATGTAACCAATGTCGAGCCTATAATGTACCTGCAGCATCAGAACCATTTTTGAATGGAAGTTCAAGTCAGTATGTCGAAGATATGTATAATGCTTGGTTAGCAGATCCATCCAGTGTGCATGCAGTAAGTAATATTCCTAATCAGTGTTGGTAATGTTTTAGATTCCCATTGGTAGCCAAGTGAGCACAATAAAACAAACTTTATATTATAAAATTTTCTGACAACTGTTAACAACTGACAATACTCATACATCCTTCTCTCCTGTATTCCCTCTATCTACTTTACCTATAATATAATACATCTCTTTCTTTTAATCACATTAAAAATATAAAAGAAAAATGAAAACTAATTAAAATTACAAAAATAATAACTGAGAATCTTTAAATTGCTCAGAAATCTTTCTTTCTCTAGTTGTCTTGGGTTCTGTTTGGTAATCATATTTAGGGAAGTTCTTTGATTTATTGTTGTGAAATGTCTTTTAGTCATGCTAGGTAACATTCAGACTGTCTTCTGTCCATATTGGACTGGAATCGAGATTCCCTGCTACTTGTTATGTATTGTCTGATTTGCTAAGTGTACTGGGCTCAGATCCATTATGTTTATTATAGGTATTTGTATTGTATAATCTTGCATTCTTTTCACCTTTTTCTTTTTGTCTGATATTAGGAACCACAATATTTTTCAGTTAAATATTTTATTATCTTTTCTTTCAAATATAAATTTTGGGTTTTATGGTATTCACTTAACACCTCTGCTAGATTTCATCTGTATTGTCTTGCTTTATTTTCTATTATATATGATATTGGAGATGCTTCTTTTTTTATATATCCCTTTTTCCGAGTTTTGTGACATTCATTTTTTTCAACAAAATATTTTCATTTTCTTTTGGTTTCTTTCGTTTTCTTATCAAAGGACTATTTTATATCTAGCATTATGTATTCAAATACATTGTGTACAATATGTTAATGTTTACACTGTTTAATGACAATATTGAATCTTAAATTTTTTGAAAACTATCGGCGAGCAGGAGTATAACTTACTTTGGTTAGGTTAGGTCAACAACATTTCATAAAAACTATTGTTACTGTCAATAGCTTTTAAAATCAATTTTTTCACAATTTTTACTGAATATTCAGCTTTTCTAAGGGCATTGAGGATCATTTGGACTCGAAGTGAAATGTTGGAAGTTGCAATTTTTTTCAAAATTTGTAAAATTATTGTTAGCAAAATTTATTCCATTATCACTGACATTTTTCTTTGAATTCCATGTATACTAAGTATTTTTTGCATGCTAGTATTGTTGTTTTTCATGACATGTCTTTATATTCTGCACAGAACTCAGAGTAATGGTCTACAATAATCAAAAATCTTATTTTTTGTTTTGATCCTGATTTCAAATGCATATATGCTTACTTTACCATTTGAAAGGTCATATTGCAAAATTTGTGGTGTATTCAACACCTTCATGATTGCAGTGTATTTTTTCAAGTGTCTTTTTTTCTTCAATTTGGAGGAATGAGTATTGTATCCTGTTTAAGATTTTTTTTAATGGAACTTGGAATTTTTCTGGCCAACTTTTCTGAATTGTATTGTACAATTCATTTATTTTTTGATGCTACTGCGGGATCAGAGTACTCCTATATCTGATTCTCAGAATGCTTAGTTACAAAAACATTTATTCCTTAAATGCTTCTTGAATTTTTTTCTTATTATTCTTACTTCCTTGTTAGCTTTTTGATTAGTATTTTATAACCCAAATTTAGTAGAGACTTGAAAATAATATCCTCCTATGAAGAATAAGACAATCCAAATTTAAGAGTATTAGTATTTCCATTTCCTATTTTTTCCAGTAAATTAAAGTACATTTATTCTTGCGTTTCAAACGTAGCATCAGCTGGTAGATGAGTATGCTGTTTCAGGATTGCAATTGTCACTTGCATTGAACTTATCTGTTTATAGCTTGTCTCCATGATGCTACTAATTGCTATATGAAATTTAATATTTTCTTTACTAACTGCAGGAACATTTTTCTCAAGCTGCATGAAGATTCATATGAGCAACACAAGTAAATTGTGTGGAAGGCACAAGTTTTCAAAAATTCTTGTCTTCCTCCTTTTACTTTGGTCAGTAGATTAATCAGATTCTTTACTCACTACATTTTTTCTTGGGGAATGTTGTTATTTTATCAGTACCTACGTAGGTGGGAACCAATCCTCTTTGTTCTAAACAGCTTTCCATTTGAATGAACTATATGTAAACATAAATATATTTACTTAACACGTCCGGTCACTGTTACTTAAATCTTAAAAAAATAGACCAAATTTTGTGTCTATTTCTGAAACATAAATACCTGTAATAAACAATGAATCCAAATATCCAAAAATATGCTAAATACATGATATACCCAGACCCCAAATCAGACAAATATGGGCATTTTTAACAAAATAAAACTATAGGAAATAAAACTTGAAAAAATGAATTTTTAATGAAGGGACATAAAGAGCATGAACAGCTCTGACAATGGTTGACATTAGATTTCCATTGCACCTGTAATACATATCATACACTTAAAATATAATAGCCAAGTGATTTCCTAAATATTGTATTTTTACATTAAACTATCCTGAATAGCCCTAGGAAATATTTTAAATTTGCACTTCTGGCTAGGTTTAGTAAGTAAATACCAGTATGTGTCGTGGGACAAAACATTACACCTCCAAAACATTTTAATCATCTGATAAGATTGTTGTCTCGACTTACTGAAATTAGATTTTCAAATCTATAATGTTACAAGTTGCACATGTATCTAATTTACACTTGGTCAATGGTTTCTTCATGATTATTTATTGTAAATGTTAATTCTGTGGTGATTTCTTTTTTTCTTCTATTTTCTATTGATGAAATTGAATCTTCTTCCAGTACAAAGTTATTGTTATTATTATCAGTCATTAATATTTTTTGATGAGTTAAATGTTGCATACAAATTCTTGAATAGTGGCCTCTTTTGTTACAATAATTGCATGTTGCTTTATGCTTAAATCTGCAGTATTTACAATCTAAATTCAAATTCAAAATATACTTTATTGTACAAAGGTTTTCATGTTATTGACAAAGTTTTCTTGAAATAATATATAAGTACAAGTAACATCACTAAAATTAATACAATAAAATAATAAAACTAACACTGAAGCACAGTTAAAACAGTATATGTGTAAGTTAAAACCTTAGTATTACAAAACATAAAAATATCAAAAAATCAAAATACACACTCATAATACTCTTCTAGGGTATCAAAGGTCTTAGATAACAAAAGTTCTTTAACTTTATTTTTAATTATTTCAAGACACTGACTATTTTTAACTATCTGAGTGTTTATATATTTTTCTGCCCTTATATATTATTGACTGTTAAGTCAGTGTCATTCTAGGGATTGGCAGCGATAAGTTTTCCGGATTCCTTGTATTACATACAGGCACTGCGGTAGTTGGACAGTAGTAAAATATTTTTATTTATTTATTTATTTATTTATTTATTTATCAACGGGCATAACCCAATATTACAATAGAACAAAATATATTAACAAGAAAAACAATTAAAACTAATAACTAATAACTAATTAAGTAACCCAACCCTAACCAAGACTCAACACAGCTAAGTTGCAAAATAGTTAACAGAACAAAGGTAACATTAATAAGGAACAACCTTATGCAACACAAGACTTCACGCTCCTGGCAAAGCTTGCACGCCCCTCAAAGCAGTCAATAAGATGGGAATATTGGTTAGCCAATCTAACAGATCTTGCCAGAAAAGAATTATGGCCATAGTTTGTGCAATGTGTTGAATTGTGGAAGGAAACCGCCTGTCTAGTTTGCCTTGGTTGGACGTGGAGGCCTATCTTATTAACAAGTCTAGGACAGGAGCTCTGAGAGTGTAGAATGCTATGAAACATTTTAAGATCTCTAAACTTGCGGCGAGTTTCTAGATTGTCCAAATTTAAGGTTGACTCCATATGACGGTAGTCAATCCTGTCCTGGTAATTGATTGGTAGACCAGTCTGCTTAAAGGCTACATATCGAAGAAATTTATGTTGCACTCCCTCAATCCTATTAATATGTTCTTTATAGTAAGGGGACCAGACACAAGAGCTGTATTCAAGATGAGGACGCACAAGTGAGCAATATAGCTGTCGCATGGAAGCTATATTTTGAAAATCCTTTGAGCACCTTTTAACAAATCCAAGCATCTGAAATGACTTTCGCACTATACTTAAAATGTGCGGAACAAAGCTTAGACCACTATCAAGCATTACCCCCAAGTCTCTGATCTCGGAGACAGACTCCAGCATGACATTGCCAATTCTGTAAGTGTGGTCTAAAGGCTCTCTACACCTTCTGAAACACATTGAAAAGCACTTTCCAACATTCAAGTCCATACCGTTTGCACCACACCAACTGACCAGTCTATTTAAATCTGACTGAAGCCTATGGCAATCATCCACTGATGACACTCTAAGGAAGAATTTTAAGTCATCAGCAAAGAGTAGAAATTGTCTGTGATGGAAACAGGTTGAGATATCATTTATGAAAAGGTTAAACAGCAGGGGCCCCAGATGTGAACCCTGTGGAACACCAGACAATACAGGTATCTCACGTGACTTGAAGCTAAGGACTCTAACAACCTGTGTACGACCGGTCAAATAAGATTCGAGCCACTTCAATAGAGAGCCCGTAATTCCAGCCGTCTTTAGTTTATGCACTAAGAGCATATGATGTACTCTATCAAAGGCCTTGGAGAAGTCGGTATACAAAGCATGCACCCGATACCCTTCCTCCAAGGACTCGGACAGGAAGTCTGTGAATGAAAGAACATTCAACTCTGTTGATCGTCACACACTGAAACCAAACTGTTCGCCAGTGAGCTGACCCCGAAGAAAATATGTCAAGACCTCACACACAAGCCTCTCAAACATCTTGGGAATCGTGCTCAGAATACTAATGGGTCTATAATTTTGTATCTGTGCATTGCCTTTGGATTTTTGTGAACAAGACAAACAGATTCTAAATAAATAAATAAATAATATATTTACAGACTTGCCATTTCAATATAAATATACATATATAAACATATAACTAATTTTTGTTTTTATTTTTTTTACAATATAAAATATAAATAAGAACATAATTTTGTACCTTTTACATATGATATATTTAAATTGATTGTATGACATTGAAATAACATCAACCTGGGTTGGTAAGCTATTGGCTTTCTTACAAAATCTAGTGATTGAATTGTTAACAGCATAATTTGTTCTATGATACTTAATATTAAATACATTATTTTGTCTGGTATATCATTGTGGGACATGCAACTCAATAACAGACAATAAAGCTGGAGAGTCAATAAGATTCCTTATAATTTTAAAAAAAGTACATATATTGAGATATTCTCGTCTCTTTTCAGAGTGCAAGATTAAGCAGAGTTAGTAGCTGATCATAATTTATCTCATCACTACTAATTTGCAATTTATAAGCAATAAAGCATAAAAACTTCCTTTGAACTCTCTCAATAATCTCCACATGAACCTTGTAATAAGATGACCATATGGGCAAGCATCTTTTAGTGCAAAAATATTCGTAAAATTATTTAAAGATCTCAATACAAAACCTAAGAGTTTTAAGGCTTTATTTGACACATGTTCAATATGATTTACAAATGCAAATTCGGAGTGTGTGGTTGCCTTTATTTTGATTAATAATTTCGTAAATACAGTGCAACAACAAAATTGTAATTTGTACTAGTCTTAACCCAATTTTTTAGCATTCTTATGTGCTAAACCGTTGTAATGTGTTAATTTATCATGGGACTTATATTAGTTGAAGAAAAGTGATCTTATTTAATTGATTAATCAGCAAATAAAGTAATTATTTAATTCCTAACCTATTAACCATCATAACAGCTGATGTGTTGTTTTGTTGTTAAAAACTACAAAACTTTAAAATAATTATAATTTTGACTGGCTGAAATTAAAATGGGGGTGTGATGTCTGCAGTGAGAAAAAAGGGCCCAACTTTAGGATCTTTACATGTGATGGCTGTGATATTAATATATGTACAAAATGCAGTAATATCACAGCATCTGAAATTAAAGTATTAGAACTCAAGGGTGGTAGAACCTTGAAATTTTTATGCCCCAAGTGTCTTCAGTCAGATACATTTACCCTACTACATCAAACAATAGAAGATAAACTCAGCATAATTGAGAGCAAAGAGGAAATAATTGCGTTATTAAAGTCAAAAATTGAAGATCAACAAAGGGAGTTGGATAAAAATGCAATTGCACCCTTATATAGAAGGATTGTACAGAGCTCCATCCAAAGTCAACAACCAATATGAAATGAAAGTAATAATGTTCCTAGTTTGATGGTAATTCCCAAAAAAGTGCAAAAGGCTGAATTCACAAAACAAAATCTTCAAATGAATGTTAAACCTGCTGAACTAAAAGTTAGAATTAAAAACACTCGCCTATTGAAGAATGGCAGAGTAGTGATTAAATGTCATAATAAACAGGATGTCGAAACCCTAAAAGAAGAAGCTGAAAAAAAGTTAGAAGGATATGATATACAACTTACCAAACTGAGACTACCGAGGTTTAAGATTGTGGGCTATGATGGTAATTTGGACATGGGTAAAATAGCAAATGGTCTAACCAAGACTCAACACAGCTAAGTTGCAAAATAGTTAACAGAACAAAGGTAACATTAATAAGGAACAACCTTATGCAACACAAGACTTCACGCTCCTGGCAAAGCTTGCACGCCCCTCAAAGCAGTCAATAAGATGGGAATATTGGTTAGCCAATCTAACAGATCTTGCCAGAAAAGAATTATGGCCATAGTTTGTGCGATGTGTTGAATTGTGGAAGGAAACCGCCTGTCTAGTTTGCCTTGGTTGGACGTGGAGGCCTATCTTATTAACAAGTCTAGGACAGGAGCTCTGAGAGTGTAGAATGCTATGAAACATTTTAAGATCTCTAAACTTGCGGCGAGTTTCTAGATTGTCCAAATTTAAGGTTGACTCCATATGACGGTAGTCAATCCTGTCCTGGTAATTGATTGGTAGACCAGTCTGCTTAAAGGCTACATATCGAAGAAATTTATGTTGCACTCCCTCAATCCTATTAATATGTTCTTTATAGTAAGGGGACCAGACACAAGAGCTGTATTCAAGATGAGGACGCACAAGTGAGCAATATAGCTGTCGCATGGAAGCTATATTTTGAAAATCCTTTGAGCACCTTTTAACAAATCCAAGCATCTGAAATGACTTTCGCACTATACTTAAAATGTGCGGAACAAAGCTTAGACCACTATCAAGCATTACCCCCAAGTCTCTGATCTCGGAGACAGACTCCAGCATGACATTGCCAATTCTGTAAGTGTGGTCTAAAGGCTCTCTACACCTTCTGAAACACATTGAAAAGCACTTTCCAACATTCAAGTCCATACCGTTTGCACCACACCAACTGACCAGTCTATTTAAATCTGACTGAAGCCTATGGCAATCATCCACTGATGACACTCTAAGGAAGAATTTTAAGTCATCAGCAAAGAGTAGAAATTGTCTGTGATGGAAACAGGTTGAGATATCATTTATGAAAAGGTTAAACAGCAGGGGCCCCAGATGTGAACCCTGTGGAACACCAGACAATACAGGTATCTCACGTGACTTGAAGCTAAGGACTCTAACAACCTGTGTACGACCGGTCAAATAAGATTCGAGCCACTTCAATAGAGAGCCCGTAATTCCAGCCGTCTTTAGTTTATGCACTAAGAGCATATGATGTACTCTATCAAAGGCCTTGGAGAAGTCGGTATACAAAGCATGCACCCGATACCCTTCCTCCAAGGACTCGGACAGGAAGTCTGTGAATGAAAGAACATTCAACTCTGTTGATCATCACACACTGAAACCAAACTGTTCGCCAGTGAGCTGACCCCGAAGAAAATATGTCAAGACCTCACACACAAGCCTCTCAAACATCTTGGGAATCGTGCTCAGAATACTAATGGGTCTATAATTTTGTATCTGTGCATTGCCTTTGGATTTTTGTGAACAAGACAAACAGATTCTAAATAAATAAATAAATAATATATTTACAGACTTGACTTGTGTGGTTGCCTTTATTTTGATTAATAATTTCGTAAATACAGTGCAACAACAAAATTGTAATTTGTACTAGTCTTAACCCAATTTTTTAGCATTCTTATGTGCTAAACCGTTGTAATGTGTTAATTTATCATGGGACTTATATTAGTTGAAGAAAAGTGATCTTATTTAATTGATTAATCAGCAAATAAAGTAATTATTTAATTCCTAACCTATTAACCATCATAACAGCTGATGTGTTGTTTTGTTGTTAAAAACTACAAAACTTTAAAATAATTATAATTTTGACTGGCTGAAATTAAAATGGGGTGTGATGTCTGCAGTGAGAAAAAAGGGCCCAACTTTAGGATCTTTACATGTGATGGCTGTGATATTAATATATGTACAAAATGCAGTAATATCACAGCATCTGAAATTAAAGTATTAGAACTCAAGGGTGGTAGAACCTTGAAATTTTTATGCCCCAAGTGTCTTCAGTCAGATACATTTACCCTACTACATCAAACAATAGAAGATAAACTCAGCATAATTGAGAGCAAAGAGGAAATAATTGCGTTATTAAAGTCAAAAATTGAAGATCAACAAAGGGAGTTGGATAAAAATGCAATTGCACCCTTATATAGAAGGATTGTACAGAGCTCCATCCAAAGTCAACAACCAATATGAAATGAAAGTAATAATGTTCCTAGTTTGATGGTAATTCCCAAAAAAGTGCAAAAGGCTGAATTCACAAAACAAAATCTTCAAATGAATGTTAAACCTGCTGAACTAAAAGTTAGAATTAAAAACACTCGCCTATTGAAGAATGGCAGAGTAGTGATTAAATGTCATAATAAACAGGATGTCGAAACCCTAAAAGAAGAAGCTGAAAAAAAGTTAGAAGGATATGATATACAACTTACCAAACTGAGACTACCGAGGTTTAAGATTGTGGGCTATGATGGTAATTTGGACATGGGTAAAATAGCAAATGGTCTACGTGAACAGAATATATTTATTGATGCTCAAGATGAATTCAGGATTACCTACCTTAAGCCAAATAAGAAAAAAACATACACACACAATATATGGTGAGGCATCACTATCTTTATTTCACAAGTTGGTTACTGTGAGGAAATTATTTATTGGGTGGGAGCGATATCCTATTTTTGAAGATGTCTCCATTCAGAGGTGTTTTAACTGTCAAGAACACTATCATAAGAGTGATAAATGTCCGAGTACAAACCCAATATGTGAACATTGTGCAGGAGACCATCGTCTTTCTGAATGTCCAAAGACACATCAAAAACGTATTAACTGTAAACTAGCAAATGATAAGTACAAATCAAATCATGACATACAACATGTGGCTAATGATCCTGAATGCCCAACGCATAAATATCACATAAAAGTTTTAAGAAGTAAGATAGACTATGGTAGCTATGGCAACTAGAATTCATGAAGTGCAACTTGTAGATGATTTAGATAGAATAGACTGTGCGTTACAGGAGTGTATAGACTGTGAGGAAGTTAATACTATTAATAGGTTAATAGGTAAGAAAATTCTAAATGTTTTGCATATAAATATTAGAAGTATTAATAAGAACTTTATCTGTTTAATTACATTCTTGCAAGCTTTCTATTTAACATTCTGTGATATAATTATATTAAGTGAGTGCTGGTATATTGAGAGTGAAAATCTATATAACATAGACAGTTATAATATGCATTATAATCAAGGACACATAAATAAAAATGATGGTACTGTAATTTATATAAAGGATAACATCAATGCAAATATTGATGATTTTAAACTTAAAAGGTCAGGGGTAACAATCAGTAAAATAAGTTTTAATATTCATAACATTACATATGAAATCACATGTGGATATAGGCCACCCTCCTCAAGTATTCAACTATTTATTGAAGATCTAAGTGAATATCTTTCTGAAAAATCAAATAAATAAATAGAATTGCTTGTGAGTGATATTAATATTAATATTCTGGACAAAAATGATGTTGATGTGATGCAATATTTAACTCTACTGAATTTTCATGGCTACGAATCTGCCATCAATGGACCTACACGTTTGACTTCATGTTTGGATCACATATTTTTTTAGGGGTAAAACATGGGAGGAGATTAAGGATTCAACGATGGCTGATAGAGCCAAAATAAAAACTTGGCTAGATTCCTTTAAATTAAGCTTAAATGTAACCAAAACCAATTATATAGCTTTTTCATTGACTGCTGCAAATCGACCTAAATTTACCAATATTAAAATAGCTGATTTTGATAATGAAATAAGAGAGGTATCGTCAATAAAATATTTAGGAGTAATTATTGATTGCAATCTTAAATGGAAAGAGCATGTGTGTAGACTTACTAATAATATTAGGAAGTTAATTTGCATTTGTTATTTTGGAAGATTTTCCAGATTATTTTTCTAATCTCAGTCGCATTTGTAGGAGTCGTAACACATTGCTCATTTATGCTAATGTTATTTAAGTAAGTGCGGGGATCAGTCTGTGAGACAATATTATTTGTTAATTTAGCAGCTACAGAGCAGCAGAAATCATTCAGAGTGTTAGTATCCATGTTTGCCCTACCCCTAAGTTCATCAATGTTTTCCAGTTTTTTTTTTTTTGACTTATTTCCAGAATTATTTATTTGGTGAGAGTAGTATAGAGATTTAGAATACTTTATGATTTCTTGATATGTTGTTCTATACTTAGCGAAATAACATAAAAAAATAAGCATTCGATGTATACTTTCTAATTGCATGTAATGATTTCATGTTCTTTGCTGAAATGTGCAACCCCTTAGTAAGCCATTCATCTTCTAAGTGGGAAAGCTCTATTGAATACACCTATTAGAGTATATATAGTAAAAATGTAGATAACTTATGATCTACAGTAAAAAGACATGTCAACAAATTTATGATAGTTTACTTTACTCTATATTCAGCCATACCAAAATGTAGTGGGAGTGCACTTCTTTGTCTTAAATCTAAACCTACTGGGAACTGCTTCATGATCAGAGAGACCAGAAAGGCACACCTCACAATTAACCTTTTCTATATTAAAATTTGAACACGCATAATCTATTATTGTTTGCTAGAACTGAGAAACGCGAGTAGGCATGCATTGTAAAATTAATGGACAATAATAATAATAAATTTCTGAGCAAATCTGTTGGCCCATTGTAATTTATGTTGAACGATGATTTATCAGGAAGTCTACATTTCCAAATTTACTATTTGTTTCTAGGAGGTAGCTAAATATTCGAAAATCTGGCTTTAAGAAAGTCTGCATATGTTTTTCATATTTTCTTTATAATATGAAAACGACAAAGCATCAAGTTGCCTTGTTTTGAATCAAGTAAGGGGTGGGCACAGTATAAACAAACCGTGACGTGGGTATGGCCTTTTTCAAAACTAATGAGTATTTATTTAGGTAAATTTGATTTAATTTTAGAGAAATTATAGACAACCATTGATATTCTGACTAGATACAGTTTTGATTTAAAATAAACATCAGTATTAAAAATGGTAAAACATTTTTTTTACAAAAAAATCATTAATAAATTGACTAATATTTTATATATTTAGAGAGATTTATTCCACATAAAGTTTTCAATTTTTTAAAGACAAGATGAGTAAAAAAACTTTTTGTGGATATTTTTAATACAAATTGCATTAAATATATATTTTTTTTAGATAGTTCAGATAATAGGGAAAGAAAGATTTCTAGACAGATAGGTACTATATCCAATTTTCTTGTATAGACTACAAAGTGGGTTAGTGTCTCGCGGGGATTAGATTTTGGGTGTCATGGGTGTAGATCTTTGATGTTTCTTTGAAATGTGAAAATATATAAATATTTTAGGAATGCACAAACCAATAACAATCAAATTGAAAACAGATATAGTTGGGGATAAATGTTGTTTTGACATAAAAAAATTGTGGAAGTCATTAGCGTACATTTTTTTTCCGATTTTCAGAAGCATTTAGCTTACTTAGGAAAAAGTGACACCTGTCAAATTTCTTTTATTTTCATATATAATTTTTTTTCAACTATGCAGGGTTGCACAGGTTGAAACAGGGCCTTAAAAGAGAAAAATATATATCGAGGATGTTTAGCTTTTTTAACAAACGGTAAAATGTGTCAAATGTCTTGTATTTTGTTTAGAATATACACTTTTTTTGCATTATGCAGGCCAGTCCTAGAGATATGACGCAGCCCCCAAAAGACAAAAATATCTTTTGTTTTAATAGTTACAAAAAAACAAACAGTGAAAAATGTCAAATTTCTTTTATCTCTTCGTAAAAACCTTACTAATACTATTACTAGAGATTGCACTGGATGGACCATGTGGATTGACAGTTGTTAAAAAAAATTGTTTTCCCCATAACTTTTAAACAACTTAAAATTTTTAAATACGGTTTTTCCAGTTCCATGTAACTTTTAGTGGCGTAACTTATTTGAAAAAAATATTTTGACAGCTGTAAAAAAATTTTCTCTTAACCTGTTAACTACTTAAAAACTTTAAATACAATTATCAGAGTTTCATGTAACTTTTATTGGTGTAATTTATTATGTAAAAAAATATTTTGACAATTGTCAAAAAAAACTTTAAATTTGGTTTTTACAGTTCTATGTAACTTTTAGAGGCATAATCTGTTTGAAAAAAAATATTTTGAACATTTCAGTGTCATGTAACTTCTAGTAGCAAATTTATTAAAAATAAATATTTTGACAGTTGTCAATAATGATGTTATTGATTTTCCATCCATTTTTAAATACGGTTTTGTAAATAAATTAGGTCTCTAAATGTTACATGGAACTGGTAACATTTAGAGACCTAATTTATTTACAAAAATATTTTAACAAGTGTGAAAAACTGTCTTTTTACTGTAGATTGTAGTGTTTTTAGTAGCGTAATTTATCAAAAAACTTACTTTGACAGCTGATAAAAAAATTGTTACCTATAAGTTGTGAACTGCTTAGAATTTCTAAATATGGTTTTCATAGTTCCATGTGATTTTTATTGCCGTAGTTTATTAAAACAATTTTTTTTACCTCAGTCACTAAAAATGTTTTTTTTCTATAATTTTTGAACTATTTTAATTTTTTTAATAAGGTTTCATAGTTCAAGGTAGTTTTAATGTGATCATTTAATTTAAGCAAAAATTTTGTAAAAAATTACTTTTTTTAATAAATTCTGAATTGCTTAAAATTTTTATATACGGTTTTCACAGTTCCATGTAACCTTTAGTGACGTAATTTACTTTAGAAAGATATTTTACTGTCAAGAAAACGTGTAGTCCTCCTAACTTTAGAATAGCTACATTTTTTAAATGAGATTTTTACAGTTAGATGATAGCGCCGCCAGTGACTAAGTTATATGTACCGCCCTTCATTTTTATATAATACAAGTGGTGTACCTAGATAGAGGTTATTTCCTTCTCTTCTACAGCCTTCTATCAGAAAAAAAGTGACACTCTCAGGTTTTTTCAGATCTGTACATTTCAGGGTACCTAGATGCCAAAAAACAAATTTTTCCTTGTAACATAGCTAAAACACTACTTATTCACTTGGCCTTAAATTTTGCATTATAATGATGTAGGGATGAACTAGGAAAAGTTTGGTAGCAATTGTATATGACAGAACAAAATGATTGTATGGAAATATGTTTAAAACAACCATTTGTTCAAATATGAATTGTGATGTGGAGGATGAACTTGTAAAACATAACATAAACATAAACATAATTTATTTAATATCTTTTACATTAAATTCTTAGTTCATCTTACTCAAGAATACATGCTGATATTGTACTATAAATAAATTAAATAATTAATGAATACCTAACTTGAGGGGAGTAATCAGGCCTAAATTATAAAATAATTTGCGTGCCTTGATAGCTCCCGAAAAAAATTACTTACATGGTATGTGATAAGCGGCTAATGAAGGGCAGACGCAGTAGGCAGAGTGACCATATAAACCAGAGCAGATTGAGGATAACATAAGAAAGCTTATAGATAATTTAAAAATAATGGAGTGAAATAGTCTTTATTTTGCTGGATAAAACTCTTAAGGTGTTTTTTCAAATTTTTATTATTTTCTAAAATTATTTTTTTTAAGTGATTGGGCAATATATTAAACGTTCTGGGAGCAAGATACGTAATAAACCTAGAGCAAAAAGAATTATGAGAGATAGGCGCAATAAAATTTTCATTAACATTGGTTCGTGTTAGATAGATATGAGATTTCATTGAATATGCAGTTTTTATTTTATTAATGTATGTAAGACATGATAAGGTGTAAAGATTACGAATATTGAGAATATTATTTAAGTTATATAAAAGAGAAGTCGGATACCTTCGACGTTTATGTAAAATTATTTTTAAAACACTATTTTGACAAGTTGCTAAATTTTTTAGGTGTGAGTCATATAAGCCTCCCCAAACAATAATGCAGTATCTTAGAATTGATTCAACCAACGAGTTATACAGTATCAAATTAAGATTTTTACTTAAAATATCCCTAAGCTGAAAGAACTTATAAAATATTTTTCTAATTTTTGTAGTTAAATAATTTGTGTGTTCATTCCATTTTAAATGTTTATCAACAATGACACCTAGATATTTAATTTTGGATACCTTGTTTATTTTGAGACAGTTACAGTTTACATTTTTTTTATCACATTGCAATGAATGGACTTTTAAAAATTCTGTTAGTGGTTAATCAACATTTGTTGGGGAAAAGGTCATAAAGAAAGTTTTTTTAATATTGAGACTTAATTTACTGGCATTAAGTCACTCGTGAACAGTACCAAGACCCGTCTCTGCATGTCGGTATGTCTCCTCCCAAGTTTCGGCTGCAAATAGTAGTGCTGTATCGTCTGCATATGATACAACCTTGCAGTCTTGTATTAGATTTCCAATTTTATTAATATATATGAGAAAGAGTATTGGCCCTAACACTGTTCCCTGTGGTACCCCGGTAGATATTATAGCACTTTCACTAAAAGTATCGTTTATTTTTACTTTCTGTTTCCTACCCGTTAAATAATTCTTTATAAGAAGCAGAGGACCACCACGTATACCTAATTCTTCTAATCTTTCAAAAAGTATATTGTGTGCTACTGTGTCAAAGGCTTTAGTGAGACCTAGAAACACCGCTAGAGCCTTTTGTCTATTTTTATTGTGATCAAATATTCTGCTAATTAACTCAAAAACTGCATCTTCCGTTGATTTATTATTTCTAAAACCGAATTGTCTAATATATAAGAGTTTATTTTTTTCCAGATAATCGACTAACCTTAGTTTAAGACATTTCTCAAAAAGTTTAGCAAAGTTATTAATTACTGAGATAGGCTGATAATTTGTTAATAGTGTTTGATCATCTGTTTTAAAAACTGGTGTAACTATTGATGTTTTCCAAGCCCCAGGTATATTAAATGATTCAAGACATAAGGTATATAAATATAGCATAGGTTGTATAAGAAATACGTGCATCTGCTGTATAAAATCAACAGTGAGCCCATCTTCTCCAGGAGAAGAATACTTTTTTAGTGACCTTATGTGTTTGATAAGCTCATTCTGCTCAATAGGTTTTAAAAATATTGATTTTTTATTTACCTTGTTTGGGTTCGGATGAATATGTCTTTTCGTATTTAGATTTTGGTCAATATTTTTTTGAATTTGTGCTCCTATATTTATAAAAAAATTATTAAACATATCAGCAATGTTTGCTTCCTTATGAAAGTAGGTATTGTGCTCAAAAATGCAGAAGTTTTTTGATTTGTTATTTTTTTTACTATCAGTTATTTCATTCACTATTCCCCAAATTTTTTTGTAATCATTCTTTGCATCTGATATTTTATTTTTGTAGAATGTGTTTTTAGTTAATTTTATAATCCTGTTTAATGAGTTTCGATATTTTTTATATTTGTCTAATAATGCTAGAGAGTAATTTTTATTTAGCTGTTTTTTTAACTGATCTCGATATCTTATTGAATTTACAATTCCCTGTGTTATCCACGATTTTCTCATTCTATTTTCGCTGTTTATTTTTTGAAAATATGTACATTTACTTATAAATAAAATTATTCTATTTACAAATACCTCGTATGCTTCTTCTGCCGAACTATTACTATATACATCCTGCCAACGTTCCTCTTTCAATAGGTCGCTCAGTTTTTTATAATCTACTTGTTTCTTAATTTGCACCTTAATTATCGCGTATGTCTATATTTTGTATGCATAAACCAATAGTATAGTGGTCTGTTAAACAAGTTTTTATAATAAATGGTTTTATAGTTCTTATTTTGTCTTGCAAATTTTTAGTTTTAAGAAATAAATGGTCGATTGTAGTAGAAGGTATTTCATTTTCTCGCGTCGGTTTATTTATGCATGTAAAGTAACCATTTTGTGCTAAAATATTTAAGTATTTGTCAACATTGTTATCGAATTCATTCATTATATTTATGTTTAGGTCTCCTACAAAAATATCTGTGTGGCGGGGAGTTAAGTTATCAAAATATTTATCGATATCCTCTAGGAATGTATCCATATTATTTGACGGTGATCTGTAGCAAGCTGTTATGCTATAAGTCTCACTACATAACTCAAAACAACACCTTAGCAAATTTGTTTCACTGAGTTTATAAAGTTTACTCTGCACAGAAATTTTATTATTTACATATATTATCATCCCATCGTTCTTATTTTTAAAAGAGTTGTTATGAAATGTTGTAAATACTTCAATTTTAAAATAATTTGTTTCTTCGACTTTAAAGGTTTCTGATAATATTATAACACTAATACAGCTTAAATTAATTTGATTTAAATATATTGTCAGTTCTTCAAAATTTTTTTGTAAACTTCTTATATTCGAATGGAGAATGTTTAAATTACGTTTATTTGAGAAATACTCTACCTGCGCAATGCCGTCAAATATCTCTGTCGCTAACGCCCCGTACCCATCCACTTGATCAAAATAATCTAATATCATATTCTCGTGAAATTAATATACTTCCAATAAAATTTGAATAAAAATCAAAAACAATTATCATAAAAACAGTAAATAGTTGATCATTTAAATACGTTATTCACTCCAGAAACTCAAAATAAATTTACCAAAAGTACACTTTTGCAGTGATAGAAATATAATACACATAATATTGTTTCTATAAGTCATTGCGGTCTTTTATTTGAATTATATTATTGTTTTTTTTTAAAAATATATTTCCGAATCTGGTAAAAATTGTTTTTTTATCATATTTCCTAATAGCTTCTTTGTATAGCTGAGTTTTACTCTTGATTAGATCCTCGGCGATTCCAATTTTGGATCCTTTTAGCTTGCTACAGTTCTGGAAAATTTGCGATTTGAATCGGTACTTGTCAAATTTGACAATTACGGGTCTTGATTTTTCTCCATTTTTTCCCACTCTTTAGCATCGGACAATGTCTTCTTTTTTTATCTGAATTCCCATTTTTGCAACAAAAAAATCTACCAATTTAGTTGGCAGTTTTTCCCCAGTCTCCTCGTCTAAATTATAAACGCATATGTTGTTCATTTCCTTCAAACCTTTGAATACATGTAGCCTGTTCATTTATAGTTTTTTGCATTGCTTCCAATTTATCTGCGACCTTGGACAGCAGTTTTTCGATAAAATTATCGTCACACAATAATTCTTTTACAGCTTCTTTAATTGACAATTTCAGATCACTATTCACTTTTGGAGGCATTTTAATTTCGACAAGCGACTTTTAGAACCCTAACTCGACTTTGTCTTTGGGGTTTCCAAGGAGATTTTTTAAACTATTCTCCGTTTTGTAGGCTGCTCTAAAACCTACGTTTTTAAATACTTTTTCTAGACCTCTCGTATATCTGGGATCATATGGGATTACTATGAATTTATTGGAAGCCTCAGGTATTTGAAGAGTAGTAGTAGTGTTTTAATGTTAAAACAGTGTAAAAACCTTATGTCTGATAAACTAAAATTCAAACTAACACATAGTAACCCACAGTTATCTAAACTGTATTGCCTTCCCAAAATTCATAAACCTGGGAAGTCCATGAGACCTATTGTTTCAGCTGTTGGATCACCAACGTACAATATTTCAAAATGGTTAGTAGAAGAATTCGGCAAATTAAATATCTCGTATGATAGCTTTGAGGTTACTAACTCGTTAGAATTCTTAGATAAAATTAAGAATGTTCACTTAAAAGAAGGTGAAATTTTAATATCTTTTGATGTAAGCTCATTGTTTCCTAGTGTACCCATACCACTAGCTTTAGAGTACCTAAAGGAACTACTTGAAATCAATAATTTGAAGAAAGAAATTATTGATGAGTATTTACTTCTCACAAAACTATGTATGAATCAAAATTTTTTTCAGTACAACAATAAGTATTATAAAAAACTAGAGGGAACTGCGATGGGCAATTGCTTATCTCCGTTCCTTGCAAATTTGTTTATGGGCAGATTAGAAACCCAATTCAAAAAAGAACTCAAGTATTTCCCAAGGGTGTGGTATAGATACGTAGACGATATATTTGCTATTTTTGATACTAAAACAGAAAATTTGGATACTTTCTTAGAAACATTAAACAATAAATATCATTCCATTAATTTTACGTACGAAAAGGAGAACAATGGTCAATTACCTTTTCGCGACACGTTAGTTATTAGAAATAACGATAAATTAGAATTTGATATTTATAGGAAATTTACTAATATTGATAGATATATAACATCCGACTCATTTCATTGCCGTCAACACAAAATGGCAGCATTCCATTTCTTAACTCACAGGTTAGTCAATTTTCCACTAAGTAAAGAACGTTTTAACAATGAAATGAATCGGATTAAAAATATAGCTAAAAGTAATGGATATAATGATAATTTTGTACATAAACTAGTAAATAGACATAAGCATAAGAAAATGTTAAAAGATGCCACTACTCTTCAAATACCTGAGGCTTCCAATAAATTCATAGTAATCTCATATGATCCCAGATATACGAGAGGTCTAGGAAAAGTATTTAAAAACGTAGGTTTTAGAGTAGCCTACAAAACGGAGAATAGTTTAAAAAATCTCCTTGGAAACCCCAAAGACAAAGTCGACTTGAGGGAGAGGAGTGGCATCTATGAAATTAGCTGTAATGATTGTGATCTAAAATATGTTGGGCAAACTAAACCCTCCATAAACATTCGTTTTAAAGAACACATGGCACATTTAAGATACGGAAGAACAGAAAAGTCAAGCGTTGCCCAACATGCTTTGGAAAACAATCACCGAATAGGAATAAATAATCTTAAGTTGATTAAAAATATATCTAATAATAGATTATTGGATGCATTTGAGAGTATAGAAATAGTTAAAATGTGGTAAGAAAGCACTAAATAAAGACAGAGGGCCTATTCCCTATAGTCCCCTCTATTGTTTACTTGACAACGGTGCAGTCGGGTGCAACCAAGTGTGACCACATTTACCTATAAATAGTCTCGGTTAGGATAAGTTACTTTAGTTTATATCATCTGCTGATGATGCTAACTTGGTTAGCGAAACGCGCGTCCAGAACGTAACCAGTTGTGGTGTAGTGTGGTTAGAACTCTTGTATTTTGATCTATCTTCCACCACAGGTTCCAGTGTTAGGACTTAAAATCCTATGTAAATACACTCATATTTGTTAACACTAATATCTCGGGAAAAAAGAATCTGCCCCTAATTGTGAAGGGCTCTGAGTCTCAGTCCTGGACCTGTACAGACCATGAGGAATTTGTTAATGGTAATTTAGGTCATAGTATTCTTTGCTCACTGCTGAGGTGCAGGAGAGCATACATTTTCTAATACCTGCCAGTCCTCCGGAGTCCATATAGGTAAGGCAAAATATGAACTCAAAAAAAAATAAATGATTATATAGAAATATTAAATGTTCAAGGTTTACTGAGTAACAAAATAGATAAGATAAATGTTTTACTAAAGTTGTGTAATCCTCATCTTTTATGTTTTTTTTGTCGTAAGGTATAAATTAGGGGTGGTGTTTCTATATTTGTATTAAGGGACTTGGATCTGAGACAGGTGTCCTTTGATGTGGTTGTGGAAAAGCATTTTGAGGCTGCAGTTGCATTGCTTGATTTAGGTGATAAATCTAAATATAAAATAGATGCCATTTCTTTTTATAGAACACCTGATAGAGGCTTTAATCTTTTCTTGGACAATATGAATGCCCTTCTATCTAATTTGTACAACAATAATCATTTTTTTATTGTGTGTAGGGACATAAATGTAGATTTGTTCTGTGATACTCAAGCTTGTCTAGAAGTACTCAACACATATCGTAAATAGTATTCAAACGCCAATACGTATAACCAACACCTCAGCAACTCTTATAGATGTAATGTTTTCAAATTTAAGAGTAAATATTGCAAATACTAAAGATACATTCTTGTCCGATCACACATATCAAATATACAGATATGAATTGCCATTTCTAACAGGAAAATTAAATTCTACTGTATATAGATGGGACATGTTCAATGCAAATTTAAAACCTTTTAAGAATGTTTTGGGTAGTGAGAGTTGGCAAGATGTTATTTCAGCCCTTGACTTTTCTGATAAATTCTCCTCATTTTATTCAACATTCTTATTTTACTTTAATACTACTATTACTTTTAAGAAGAGTAGATGTCTTTAAATGGTGCACACGAGAACTTAGGAATTTACATCAAATGGCATGTGAAATGCATAAACTCAGTAAATTCTTCCCTACTAATAGTATTTTAAAAAACATGTATATTACTTTAAAGAGTTTGTTTGAGCTCAAATTAAAAAATACTAAGTGTAATTTTAATGATAGGCGAGTAAGTAATTGTATGAAGGTAACTTGGAAAATAATTAATGAATCACATGATAATGGCAAAGGTCACAAACAGAAAATTACGGAAATCAAACATAATAATGAAAGTGTTGAAAAGTTCGGGAAATCTTCAATAGGTATCTTTAATAACACTTCTTTGAATTTCCAAGTCCCCAAAACCAGATTTTAAGAATATTGTGCTTTAACCAAACATAGAAAACAGTATATTATTATAACCTATCACATCAGAGGAGGTTAAAAAAATTATTTTAAAAACCACAAAGAAACTTGCGGCTGGAATAAATGACGTGAGTGGACGTGTGCAGAGGGCTGTCATTGGGTCTTTTTCTAGTGGCTGTTATCTAGATGAACTAAACATTTTTAAATTCTGTTCCAATTTTTAAAAATAAGGGGCCCTTATTGGAGCCTACTAATTTCCGTAATGTTTGTGTTCAAAATCAAATTGCTAAGGTTTTCGAAAGTGCGTTTAATTCTCAATTAATGAGAAAAATTTAAATTATTGGGATCTTTAAAACGGTTTCAGAAAAAACAAGTCCCCTTTGACAGCAATAAATGAACTCTGTAATTTTGTTTGTGAATCCCTGAATAGTAAATCCCACTCAGTAGCATTATTTTTTTGATATTGTGGACTATAGTCTACAACTGGAAAAGCTTTATGTATTGGGTATCAGAGGTGTTGCCCATCAATGGATAGCATCATATTTGTCTAAAAGAGCACAAGTGGTCATGGTGGATTTATGCAGGTCAGATTTTAAACTAGTTTAACTGTTTAAACTTGTTCCACAGGGTTCGATTCAGGGGCCAATATTATTTATTATTTTCGTCAATGATATGCCTTCTGTGTGCTTCTCACCAGATACAGGAATTGTATACGCCAATGATAGTTATTTCTTGATTTCTGAAAGCAAAGTGAAGGTTGTTGTTGATAGGACCAATCAGACAGTGGCTGAATTTGGTAACTGGTGTAGTATAAATGGGTTAATTTTAAATACCACCAATATCTTTTTTATGAATTTTCTTCAAAAAAACGTTGTTATTGATCAAAGTTACTTCGTGCAGACTATCAATCTATTGCTCAGGTTGATAAAAATTTTTGGGTATAACCTTGAATCAAAAGATTATTTGGGAAATCCACATCAATAACTTAAAAGCTAAATTGAGCAAATCATGTTTTGTAATCCGGTTCTTAAGGATTTCGGTTTCTATGAATGTTTTAAAACTAACATCTTATGGTCTAGTTCAATCGAATATCTCCTGTGGATTAACATGATGGAGAAACTCCGCTTATTTTAATAGGACGTTTGTTATGCAAAAGAGAATTATTAGATGTATGTTGGGTTTCCCACCAGGAGCCCACTCTCGTTAAGCATTTATTGATTTCGGTATTTTGACCCTTCTTTGTATATATTTTGAACTATTTTGTATATAAAATGGAAAGAAGCTGAGTTCTTAAGAAACTCTGATGTTCACAATTATAGTACTAGAACGGGATTTTCTGCATTATCCATATTCTCGCCCAAGTGTTGGCCGAAACTCCCCTGCCTTTTAGGGAATTATTTCATACAATAAGTACATGCAACTTTCTGGAATCAGCCATAACTCTCGTTTTATAAAATGGAATCTTTGTAAACCATTTTTTTTAGAAAAAAATCTTGAACCCTAGAGACCCCCAAAGAGAAATTTTTCTTTTGAATTCAGCGACTGTTTCCAATCCTGAGAAAATTTCAAATCTATTTTATCATTTATTTCGTTAAGAATGTTTGTAATATCTATTTTAGTGGTTTTGGGGATATTGAGATTTCTGCCAACATTGGCAAGTTTATCAGCTATGGTGTTTCCCTGTATGTTGCAATGTCTCGGAATCCATGTAAGAGTTATTTCATATCCATTCTCCAGCGCAACAAAAATACTTTGTTTTATATTATGTAAACGATAATGGCACTTGGGGAATCTGTTGGTATAAAGCTTTAAAGATTTTTTTATTTATTATGGTCTCAATTACCTCATCAATGGCTATCAATTCAGCTGCATAAATTGATAATTCTTTGGAGAGTTTTGAGTAATTAATTGAAGGAATATGTATTCCAAAACCCACTTTATTTGATCCCTTGGATGCATCTGTGAATACGAACGTGTGGGTGGGTTTAAACTTTTCAGTGTTACCAAGGAAGAGCTGAGGAATATTAGCTGGTTCTTTTTTGTTTAATTTAAGGTCTACGACTTTAATGGATTTAACTTGGGATTGGTATGCGAAGAAGTGACATGGAAGCTGATTCATTTTATTTATTTTGTTTATGTATGGAACTAACCATTCTGTGGCTTGCACTAAATATGGAGCAGTATGCTCATTCTGAAGACGAAAATCATTATGTATGACATTCGAAAAGAAGTCACCAGTCTTGTCAAGGGGTGGTCTTTGAAAACAAAAATCTGTGCAAGAAATTTAGTAGCCAGAAAGAGCCTTCTATGATGCAGGTCTATATTCCCTGATTCAGCCGAAAGAGCGTTGGTTGGGATGGATCTGATACAACCCAAACATATTCGAAGTCCTTTGTAAAAAATGCTGTTCATTTTAGAAACATTCTTTTTTGAGGTGGGATATATGAAAATGGATCCAAAATCTAAGTGTGCTCTGACTAGGGCATTAAAAGCAATTAGTAGTGTTTGGGGGTCTGCTCCCCACCATATTCTGCCAAAAGATTTGGGAAGACTTAGGCCTTTTTTTGCTTTCAGAATGATATTTTGTATGTGCACGTCCCATTTTAGGTTTTTTTGGGATCGGGAAGTTATCTATAGAAATATCAGGTGGTTGAAAATTTTGATGTCCCTTGGTAAAGTACAAGGCTTCACACTTTTCCTTTGCAACAAACAGGCTGTGATTTGAGAGCCACTTCTGAATTCTCTCTAGAGCATTATTTATTTTATTTGTCAATTCAAAAGGGTTATGGTTTTCACTTATAATTGCTAAATCGTCTGCATAGCCTACAATTTCAACATTTTCCAATTGTAAGTTAAAAATGTCTCTGACATAGATTTTGAATAAAATTGCACTTAACGGGGATCCTTGTGGAAGTCCTTGTGTGGCTAAGTAAGGACCAATTAACTGGCCATTTTTATTTCTAGAATAGATTAGTCTATTCTTAAGAATATTAAAGATTGTGTTACATAAATCTAAAGGAATGTTTAAGTTTATCATTTTGTTATATAATGTGTATATATTTACCGAATCGAAAGCTGACTTAATATCCAAAAATACAGATTAACTCTAGATGTTATATAAGCGGTGCCATTATTAATACCGCTTCCCTTTCTGAAGGCAATTTGTAAAGGACTAAACATATTTTGGTGTTCAAAAATCCAATCTAGTCGATTTTTTATCATGATTTCAAGGGTTTTAAGGTAACAGGAAGATAGGGCTATCGGTCGATAGTTATCTGAATTGTTTGGATCTTTACCAGGTTTACAAAAACTAATAATATTAAATTTTTTCCAGTTATATGGTAACTGATTTCCCCCCAAAATGTTATTAAAGAAATTCAACAGAAAAGTTTTAGCTTTTGTTGGGAATGATCTAATCATTAAATATGATACATCGTCCAGACCTGTAGCTGAGAGTTTTTTATCTTTGAGACTGCATTCCAATTCTTCCATGGTAAACAAATTTATGCTTTCACTCTGTCTTAATGTAAAAAGAGGGTTTATATCCACTACCGACATTTTTTTAAGAATATTAATTATGATATTGTCATGTGAGTTATGTCTTTTTTAAATGTCTTTTTTACATTAGAGAATTTCTTAACTGTATTACATATATAATTTAGGTTTGAATTTCTATTAAGGGAGTGGCAGAATTTTTTGAATGTATAAGTTTTTTTGTTTTTTAATTTATATTTTGTGGTTGCTATAACCCTTTTGGCCTCAATAAAGTTGTAAATACTTGGATTGTCTTTTAATTTTTTCAGGGCTAAAGTTCTCACTTCGATCAGAATAGTACATTCGGTGTCCCACCATGGGTTGTTTGTTTTTGCTGAAATATTACAGGTTTTCAGAGTTATAGAATCGGAAGCAGCCTCTTTAACGATTTCCTCAAAAATACTAAAATCTGTGAGGTTTTCAATGTCTAGCAAGGCCAGAAAAAGGCTGTTCTGGAAAGTTACTAGATCGGCTTTATGGTGATTTCGAATTTGGAAAGTTTCTAGAAATGGTGATTGATTTGTTGTAGAACTATAGTTGAATGTTACCATGATTGGAAAATGATCACTGTTTCCACAGTCGGGAAGTACACCCCAATCTACGTTTAACGTCAGACTGGAGCTAATTATAGTGATGTCCACTGAACTCGTTTTAGAATTAGGGGGTTGCAACAAAGTTGCAGTCATTGATCTTTCTACAACCATTGTTGGCAACAGAACTATCCCACAAGGGGTGATGAGAATTAAGGTCGCCCATCAAGAGGTAATTTTCTGGTGTGTGGAATATATTTTTTAAAATATTTTCATCTATACTCATATTAGAATTTGAATAAACATTAACAATATTTAAATTTTTAATTTTAACGCTTATATATTGAGTATTATTATTATCAAATTTTTTAGTTGTAGAGAATTTAATATTATTTTTTATACAGGTGGCTGTGCCACCATAACCATCCTGTCTTATCTTGTCTTAGAATTATAAAGTTTTTTAAATGAAAATTATGTTCTTTTTTTAACCAGGTTTCGTTTAATAAAAGAATATCAGGATTATATTTATGTATTATGTTCGTAAGGTTTATCCTATTTGCATTTAGACTATGCATATTCCATTGTATAACTTTTATTTTCAAGTATTGCTATTAATAAAATTCATCAGAGGGTGCATCTAAGTCCATATTATTATCTTCTTCTAAATTAATATGATTCCTAATAAAGTTTTTTAATATTATTTTGAAATTTTACCTATATTTTCTTTAATAATTTCTAACAATTTATCAAAAGGTTGTGTTGGCAATATATTTGAATTGAAAACGTTTTCTTGTGCACTACCGCTAGGCATGTGTTGTTTTATTACTAGAAAAATGAGAAGTCGAAGGCATGTTCTCTCTGGTCCCATGTGGGGTATATAATGCTTCTTGATGTGCCGCTTTAGCATATTCCTTCATTATGATTCTTTTTTTAGTGGGTTCTTTAGATATTATTTGTTGGTAGGTTCGTTTGTTTTTAGAATTGAAGTCAGTTATTCTTCTTTGTGAAACTTCAATTGATGTAGGTGTTGTATCTTTGTTTGATTGGGTATTAAAATTTCTTATATTTTGTGAATTGTTAGTGTTTTCTTTTTCTACCGACTGCTTTTGTGTGACATCTATAATTTCCTTTATTTTATGAGGAGGATCCCACCCTCCCCCACCCGGGTCATCCATATTTCCACAATACACCCGGTCAAAAATAGATTTTGTTATCCAACAAAGAAGTTAATATATGTAAAAGCTATTTATTACGAAATGTTGTTTGTATAGACCTGCAAGGACTTACCGTCACACTTAGTCGAAACAAACACGGATTAGTATTACAAAAGAGGATTTAGATTTGCCTGACGACAATATTGGGGTTCAGGAGGTGTTGAGAAATCCATTTTATAGTATAGATTAATACATGAATTTCACTTTTTAAAAAAATGTTTCTTCATTGCACAGATTAGGCTTAATTGGATTTTAAATATGTGTCAAGTTTTAATTAATTATGCGTGTCGAGTTTTAATTAATTGTTAGGGCAATTTTAGACTTTTTGTAGTAATTTTTAAATACTCTTATTTAGTTTTTTTTTAAATAAATGTTTGGAGGTATATGTGTATCACTTTTGACTTTTGTAAGCATCTTTATTTTGTATTAATATAAATAAATTCTGATTATGATTAACCTTAACCAGGAAGTGTAATAATTTATATTCTTAACATGTAAGTGTACTTAATACAAATGTAAAATTAACAAATACTTGAAAAATGGGTTTTTTCCTTTTTTTTTCTTAATATTATTCTCAAGTACGATTAGCAAATTTCAAGTTACGTGTGAATATTTTAATAAGGTTTAGAATTATTGATAAATATGAATTGTGTACAGAGCTCGCAAAAACGATTCAGTTTTGACTAAAGCCGCCAGAGGATGCAACTTGTGTTTGGAAATCGGGTTTCTACAACTAAAATTATAGTATATGCATACTTTTCCCTTACGCATGCACACAGAATGTAGCTAGAAAGAAATGTCATCAAATAAAGCAAATTATACAACATATTTTACACTAACTGACAATAATCCTTAATGGACCATGGTTCTACATTTATTAACATATCTTTAATTTTGAGTTCCCAAAAATCTCATATTTTCCACTATTTCTAACTTTAATTCTCCAAAATATATCTTTGACGGTTTATTTAAGTTGGATTATTTTGTTCTAAAAAATATAATATTGGTTTGGTTTTTCTTTAAAATTAGTATATATTCAGTGAACAAGAAGAAGCCTTAGTAAATAATGATGTACCCATTGTTAGTATAAGTTAGATCTTTTCGGCCAGGGATGAGATTTGTATCATCTTCGGGTTAAATATTCATTTGGAATTGTATAAAATTAAGATCATTGAGAAATTACTTACAATAATGGTCTTAAAATGGGACCCTGAGAATCGAGACTTTCTATATGACTAGGATTTTTAGTACTTTCTTAGGCACTTTTGTTTACACCTTCATGTTTAGTTTTACTATTTGTCCCATTCTAAATACTCTGAAGACTATGCATTATTGATGGATTTTTGATCATGTAAAGGTTTCTACCTTTTCTTCTTTGTCCTTAATTATGTTTAGTACTGTGGCAATTTTATCTAGCTGTAGAAAAAAAATTGTAGTCATCCCATCTAGAAGACTTCTAGTTAAAGTTTTGTGGTCTTGATTAGTTTCTTCCACTTTTTCATAAGAATTGCTTATATTTTCCTCAGACTGGCGTTTGTAAATCTCCTCTTCATGTTTTCTATATTTTCATTTGCTAATTGCACCTTTCTCTTAGATCTTCGCGCCACAGAGCACGTTTGTTGAAAAGCAGATTCGCATAAATCTGTTTTATCAAATAAAAACAAGTTTTCGATGCCCCTTATTTATCCCGCGGTCTTCTCTGCTGGGTTGGGTTGCCCTTGACATCCATTATTTTAGTTATTTCTGATTTGGTTAGATCACAGTTTAAGAAAGAAACAGTTCTCTCGCTTCTTTGTTGTGCTCCCAAAAGCCGGCTGTTTTTGCAACCAGTTGTAAATCACAGCGAACACCTGCAAAATTGATTATTAGATATTAATAAAAAATGTAAAATAAAAATATTAATTATATTTGCGAAATGATGCAAAGAACTCCCAACAATTAGTTTATTCTAATTTAAATTACAAAAATTATCAAGGATATCAAAATCGATTCTACCAAATTCTTAGAAATAGTAAATCTGATAGGTGGGGTAACGGGAACTGGGTCTCGTTTCGCGCCGATATCAAATGTTTAAATTACAAGAGGATGATTGCTCACATATACACAGAAACTAGATTATTTCCAACAAAAATCAATGTTTTTAAAAAAACTGAAATTATCCACAAGATTAAACTGGTCTGCATTTAATAAGCCAAACCATCTTACATTCTCCAGAATTTATATTCTAATAAGAGCCCTTGCGCCATAAATACTCGGAAATAAATATGTCAGTACGAACGTAGCTTACAGTACAGATTATTTTTAAATCTATATAACTACCAAATAAACATTTTATAATGCTTTAAATGGATGATAATTTTATCGTAGTTTTGAGTCGGTAACTTTATAGGTGTCTTAAACACTACAAGAGCCATTGATCCAATGCAAGGGTTTTAATGCTCAAGCACATTAAACCAAACCACAAAACTGTTAAGCATTTATATTAAAAGTTTTATATGAAAGCCCTATTGTTGCCATTAAATCCCTTTATTAAACAGTTTGCTCTTAACAGCTATCTTAAAACATTTTGGTTTTAATATTAACATCAAATCGTTATAAGTGCTTTAAAATATAAATTAAAACGTTTTATAAAGCCTTTTTAAAACTTTTTTTGGGAATAAATATTGATTCATGCAGGACAGTAAGGAATCCTACTCCATAACACAAAAACGTATTTTCGTGAAAAAAAGGTGTGAAATACGATTTAAATGGTTACTTTAAATATCAGAAGCAAGGTGAACATCTTAAAATAAGAAATAGACAATTTACAACCCCACACAAGTCACCGTCCCAACAATGTAGCAAACGTTTTCTTTTTTAAGTTGCATCGAACACTTAAGAGAAGAAACCTTTCCCCGTTAAGACAGAGGCGTAAGGAAATTGATTTTTTATTTTTCAAATAAACAACCTCTAATTATGGCCATAGGTAAATAAACAAAAAAATCGGTAAATTTCTTTTACCCGAAACCCACATAATTTGAATGAATTCAGTGAGTAGTTTTTACATTCACAAACCGCGATTTTGTTACGTCATGTTGTATTTGCACCAGTTTATCCTTATATTAAATTTTTCTTCAAAATTTATGGTCAATTGAATAAGATTTTTTTAACGTATTGTTTGGCCGCCATTTCGTTTCGCCATCTTGAATTAGTACCACACTTTTACTAGCTCATCTCTATACTACAATTAGTTATGGCAAACAATTTGAAATCAGTTCATTGAGTAGTTTTTTCAGGCTGAATTTCTAAATATTTTATTAAGCCGCCATTTTGTTCAGCCATATTGTATTCATACCAAAATTTTACCAGTTGATTCCTACATAGTACTTAATTTGTATGTAAATTGGATAATTAGTTTTTTAAATAACAATTTTTTTATCGTTTCATTAGGCCTGCATTTTGTTCCGGCATATTGGATTTTTATCAAAATATTTTTTGATATCTAGGGACGCCAAAACGCGAAGATATGTAAAACCTGAGAGGGTGATTTTTTCAGAATACAAAAATTGTATAGGGTGATTTTTTCACGAATACAATACTTCCTTTTTATGAGGGAAGTAAAAATATTGATATTTAAAAGATTGAACACAATCGGTTCATGCTAGGGTAGGCAGGAGTCATTTATAGTTTTGAAGGCTGAATGTAAATTTTTAGAGCAAAACTAGTAATGGTATATTATTAACATACAAAATTTGAGAAAAATCGTTATTATGACAACTTTTTAAAAGTTCTTTAAACATACCTTGCTGGGTCTTGAGGAATTCGAAAAGATGACACATTGTATGTTAACGTCACATTCATCAACACTGCAGTAAGAAAAATGACTAGCTAAAGAAGCCATTTCCAAAACTATCTCCAAAGAGTTACATTTAAACGCACTCTTGTTCCAAATTTTATATTTTTCCTCACCGCGTACAACGCTCCGTAAACACGTAGGTTTAAAATCTGAAGACACCGCGTACCTAACCATTGCGAAGTGACCTGCTGACTGACCGCTAGAAGCGGCAGTTCGTCTGTGCGGGAGGCGGGTCGGCAAGAGGGAAATTTATTGCGGAATAGGCAAGTGCTTGGACTATTTAGGATATATATGGACTTTGGTTAGATTTAGAGATCCTAAACTTAATTATTTCTTTCCTTAATTGATTACCAGATTATACTTTTATTTTCACAATAGGTCTTATTGCCAATTTTATCCCTCTTGTTAAAATTTGGCTTTTTAAATAGCGAAAATAATCCGAAAATGTAAAATAACACTAAGGTTTTAAAAGACGTGTTTACGCGTTTCTAACCTCGAATATACTAATCACGCCTTATTGTCCGACAAAGGAAGGTAATGTGTTTAACAGTCATGCGTTACCAGATATTTTAAAGATAATTACAAGTCTGTTTGGATTACAAAAACTATATTACAAGTCTGTTTGGAAACTACGTTGTTTTTATTAATAACATGAAGTGTTTTTATTGATTTGGTACGTAATTGTGTTCACATATTGATTTGATTGTGTCTTAGATTAATGTATTTTATTAATTATATTTACTATGGTTTACACTTCAAACGTCTAGCGTCCCGATACCAGCAGACTCGCTGTAACTGTGGGGTGTAGGTATATAGCCATTGTTTGTTACCACTTACAGGTTAAAAGCCCGTGAATGTACTTAGCTAGGTTTGCCTAAAACTAAAAATCAGGATTGCGAAGTATGTAGTACTTTGTTTTTTTTTTGTCCAACATAAAAAAAGTATCCCAAATATATGTAATTATTTCACATTTATCTTCTAAAAAGCTGATTTTGTCGAGTCGTGAAATTTGCAAATATTTCCTCAAATGGTTTCAGGGGCCGTAAAAAGAATACAAAAGTAGAATAAATTTCACGGATCATGCCCAAAAACCCAACTTCTAATATAGGTATCATGCTTGTTTACCAAATGAATGCAATTATAGTAAAAATAATAAGTAAATGAGTTATGTCAATCATGACATCGGAGGCTTTCTTCGGTATACGGGGGATTCAGAACTAAATATATTTTTATTTGTTGTCTTATACGAGATACCGGATACATATATAAAGTAAAGTGTCGCGAATTTTAGTATCTTTTATGGCTTCTTTTTGTATATCAGTATTCTAGTTCTAATCAGTCAAGTGTTTTGATTTTACTTCCCTCGTAAAAAGGAAGTACTGTAATAGTGAAAAAATCACTCCGAGATTTTTTCAGATCTTCGCGTTTCAGGGTCCCTAGATGACGAAAAACATGTTTTCTCAATTCCGTCGATCTGCCTGTCTGTTCGCGGCGTTAAATTAAGGGTCTTATGGGAATGACCTGGTAACATTTTGGTAAAAATCCAATATAGCAAAACAAAATCCAATACGGCGGCCTAGTGAAATGTTAAAAAAAATTGTTATTAGAAAACTACTCATCCAATTTATCTCAAATTTTACAAAAACCTCAAGTGTTATGTTAGAATCAACTGGTAACATTTTGGTACGAATCCAAGATGGTGGAACAAAATGGCGGCTTAATAAAATATTTAAAAATTCAGTCCAATTTAAGATGGCCGTGGTATTCGTGAAAAAAATCACCCTCTCAGGTTTTACCCATCTTTACGTTATAGCGTCCCTAGACGCCAACAAATTGGGTTTTATCAGTTCCGTCTGTCGGTCTGTCTGTCCTTCAGTTCGCGCATAATTTAAAGACTACCTAACCGATTGACTTCAAATTTGTAAAATTAAGGATCATATGGGGGTGTCCTGGTAATATTTTGGTAAAAATCCAAAATGGGGAAACAAAATGGTAGCCTAGTGAAATGTTAAAAACAATTATTATGAAAAAACTGCTTATCCAATTTATTTCAAATTTTGGCACGAATCAAAGATGGCGGAACAAAATGACGGCATAATAGAATATTTAAAGATTCAGTTTGAAAAAAGTACTTAATAGAATGATTTCAAATTGCGTGCCATAACTAATTGTAGTATAGGGCTCAACTAGTAAAAGTGTATTACTGATTCAAGATGGCGGAACAAAATTGCGGCCAAATAAAACTTTTGTTATGGTGAAAAAATCACCCTCTCAGGTTTTACATATCTTCACGTTTTAGCGTCCTTAGATGACAAAAAACATGTTTTATCAATTCCATCTGTCGGTCTGTCTGTCAGTTCGCGACAGCTTAAATACTACGTACCAGATTGCCTTCAAATTTTGACCAAAAATTATCGGCCATATGATGACCTGGTAATATTTTGCTAAAAGTCCAATATGGCGGAACAATGTTAAAAAAATTGTTAGCGTGGTGTATTATTTGGAGTTAAGATCCAGTAAAAAAGCAAGGCTTTTTTTTAAATTGTCGACGTTTCGAAACTTAATTGTTCCATCCTCAGGATACATATTATCAGTCTTTACCTACTCCGTTGGTCCGCATATCTTTCCCAGATACTAAGTTTCTAAATGGTTCTTGTTAACAATTCTTTTGGTGTTATGTTAGAATGGTGTATTATTTGGGGTTAGGATCCCGCAAAAAAAACAAAAGTCTAGTTTAAATTTTAAAGTTTCGCAACTTTATTGTTGCATCTTCAGGACAATATATAGATTCTATATCCTGCATGAACCCCATATTATCAGTTTTTATCTACTCCGTTGGTCCGCAGATATTTCCCAGATATAAAGTTTCTAAATGGTTATCGCTAACAATCTTGTTGTTATGTTAGAGTGATGTACCATTATTAAAAGGCTTTTTTTAAATTGTGGATGTACCGCAACTTTATTGTTGCTTTTCAGGACACATATAGATTCTGTATCTTGCATGAAACTTATATCAACAGTCTTTACCTACTACGTTGGTCCGCAGATATTTCTCAGATATTAGGTCTCTAAATGTCTCTCTCTAAAGGTATCTGAACGATCCTCTTGTGTTTTTGTTAGAGCGGTGTATTATTTGGGATAAGGATCCAGTAAAAACATTCTTTTTTTAAATTGCCGACGTTTCGCAACTTCATTGTTGCATTATCAGGACACAGATTTTATATCTTGCGTGAAACCCATATTATCAGTCTTTACATACTCCGTTGTGCCGCAGATATTTCCTAACCCCAAATAATACCCCACTCTTAACAACAAGAAGAACGTTAACGAAAACCATTTAGAAACTTGATATCTGGAAAATACCTACAAACCAGCAAAGTAAGTAAAAACTGATAATATGATAATATAATTTTTGACCAAAATAAAAATATATTTAGTTCTGAATCCCCCGTATACCGAAGAAAGCCTCCGATGTCATGATTGACATAACTCATTTACTTATTATTTTTACTACAATTGCATACATTTGGTAAACAAGCATGATACCTATATTAGAATTTCGGTTTTTGGGTATGATCCGTGAAATTTATTCTACTTTTGTATTCCATTTTACGGCCCCTAAAAGCATTTGAGGAAATATTTGCAAATTTCATGACTCATCTTATGTTAAAGTCAGTCTTGTCAAAATGTTTATCCTGATGTCGGTCGTGTTGTCTACTACGTTGGTCCGCAGATATTTCCCAGATATTAGGTCTCTAAATGGTTTTCGTTAACGATCTTCTTGGTTTTTTGTTAGAGGGGTGCATTATTTGGGAAAAGGATCCAGGAAAAAAATTCTTTTTTAAATTGCCGACGTTTCGCAACTTCATTGTTGCATTATCAGGACACATATATTTTTATATCCTTCTTGAAACCCATATTATCAGTTTTTACTTACTCCACTGGTTTGTAGTTATTTCCCAGATATCAAGTTCCTAAATGGTTTGCGTTAACGTTCTTCTTGTTGTTAAGAGTGGGGTATTATTTGGGGTTAGGAAATATCTGCGGCACAACGGAGTAAATAAAGACTGATAATATGGGTTTCATGCAAGATATAAAATCTGTGTTCTGAGGATGCAGCCTTAAAGTTGCGAAACGTCGACAATTTAAAAAAAACCTTTTGGTTTTAATACTGGTTTCTAACCGCAAATAATACATCCCTCTAATATAACAAGAGGATCGTTAACGAATAATATGCGATTCAATTTAAGATAGCGAAACAAAATGTGTAAAATCTATATATTATTATGTCCTAAGGATGCCACAATAAAGTTGCGAAACGAAAATTTAAAAAAGGGCTTGTTTTTTATACTATCCTAATCCCAGTAAAATACCAATCTTACATAACAACTGAAAATATGGCTTACAATTTAAGACGGCGAAACAAAATGGCGGCCAAATACATTTTTTAAAAAATCAATGCAAAAAAAATCTTCAATTGACTTGAATTGAAAATGGGATAAACTGGTATGAATTCAACATGACGTAGCATAATGGCGATATATGTCAATGTAAAAACTATTTATTGAGTTTATTTTAAATTATGCCCAAAAGTCAAGTGTGGCATAGGTGGAAAGAAAATGGTAAAATATTGGTAGGAATCCAATATGAGGGAACAAAATTGCCACCGATAAAAATAAAGTCATTATATGTAACAGATATATATTGTGACTGTTCTGAACTAAATTGGGGCACCATTCTCTATTCCTAACAAATGGAAAAAAATTATAACAAGGGAAGTTCCGGGTAAAAGAAATTTACCGATTTTTTTAATAATAAAATGTATACTTGTGTAAGTTTAAGTATTACTTAAACTTAAACAACCTTTATGTTGGTTTTTGGTCGATCTGAAGAAATTTCTAGGAGACGTTAGTCTGGGCTTTAACGGCTTCTTAGCTTCCATTGATAAACATTGATTAAATTGTCCTTTGCCAAACTCTTAGATAAACATTGATTTGAAGGGAAGAAAATTAATTACCCAAAGTCGCAAGAAAAAGCTATATTGTAAAAGTTAATATCCAGTTAAATTTAATGGGGTACGAATATAATACCTAACTTGAAGACATTAATATTGTTAAAATTAACAATAATAAAGATTGCGAACATGTAGGTGTAATCTTACTTACATTAAATCTAGATCATATAGCTTTTTACCAGCTTATTAATTGAAATAGTATGTCATAACTATTTTGCGTATGTAATAATGATATCTAGTAAAATATGTTCATTTTTCTTTCATTATGCATAGATATAATTGAAGGTAGAAACAGTTATGATTGATTGCTAAACCTGGTGTTTAATTAATATATATTACATTGGTTAAAATTTAACTACTTCTGACTAAACTAAATTATTTTTGAAATTAAAATATGTTATTTATTCTTCAATCGGATTTTTATAGACAATTGCTGCTTGCAGCGTTCATTAAGTATGTCGTTTTCTCTTCAAATTTTCAGATTTTTCTTCCGATAATTGGTAAAAAAATTTCTTGGATTAAACTTTTTCAAGTTTGCATCAATTTGACTAAACACTAAAAATATCAAGGATAATGCTTTTTATGATCTGGCAAAATTGGGTACCCGGCCGGACAGAAACCGGTATCATATTAAACTCATTCTTTCACGTTTTATTAACGTTGTCGCTTATTTTAGGAATTTTTATAGTTTAGAAAGCACTTCAAATCAGAAAAAAAAAGAAGCAAAAAGTAAAAAATAATTTAGTCTTCTTGGTTCTGGATTTTGTGAGGATGCAGTCAAATAGAAGCAGAGACCCAGTGTACGAAACTCTTTATTGTATGATCTAGCTTTTGAGAATGCTTATTCTCTTCTTCAGGATCTTTCTGAATTTAAAATAAAGAAATTCACTTTTAGGAAAATTATTTATACATTTTAGTATAAATCTTAAGTTAAAAATAAACAAATCCATTACACAACACATATGCGATACTATAGAACTTAAATTACTGTAAGTATGGAATTTGTGTCGTTCCTAAAGCATATATTCTTAAGTTTTAGCTAACATGGTTTTAAAACTGCATAAACTAATGTAAAGAAGTAACTCTCAGTGTTAGTACGTCGCCATTGCTATAAGAAAAAATGGTGAATATTAGTAGATAAAATCCAATAAACAAGAAAAAAACTTTGTATTTCGCGTCTGTTCATTTCTATCGATCGGTTTCTATGGAAAGCTACGGCTTCAGGCTCAAAGTGGGGATAGATGTCATGGTCAGCTATGACGTCAATGGTGCGCAGGTGCGGTAACAGAACTGAAAGTTGACTAAAGAAATCTATTAGACAAAAACCACGCAGGAATAGAAGTAAGCTATAATGTAATTAATTTTGTGCAAGTTATATAATATCAACATTTGACCTATACATATAATCGGAATTGACAGTAATCTGGACTTTTTCACTTTAACTAGTCAGTTACGACTAACCTTCTACTACTACAAATGACCCCATATATGAGTTTGTCCTAATATATACTTATATTACAATTTTCTTACATATTTACATTCTAAACCAAATACACTAAACAAAAATAAACATAAACCTGTCTTTTGAAAATATTTAAATTTTCTGGTTTTAAATGACCGGGTATTTTATTATATAGTTCTATTCCCTTAACAATTATGCTCTTTTGAGCTTTGGTTGTCGTAAAACCCTCTGCTCAAAATTGGGATTAATTAATTGTTGTATGCATTCTTGTGGCACTATTTATTTTAAGCATGATAATTAATTTATGATTTGAGTAATTTTTTTTGTCAAAAACTAAAGTAGTTGCTTCCTTTTTTATGTTTGGGAATACTACAAAGGCCCGAGCTCAAAAGATAATGCACCTCTGCATTAGAAAACCGTGGGGGCCTTTTTTAGTGACTTTAATTATACGAGTTTCCGCCGAAGTTTTTCAACGTGCATTTGCAATTCACGTTACATTTATAGAGATCGCGGTAGTACTGCCAAGTATGTTATCGTATCTCTACAACTACATATTGTTAGCAGCCCATCTCTAGGGGTCAGTTATCCAATCAAGTAGTAGTCACGCGCGGGGATGCTTTATTTTGATTATCGTCCGAGATCGGACCAACGCAAGTTACCATCGGACTGCATAATAACCCATACCATATAAGGACCTTATTCTTTTTTTCTGTTTTCTTTGAAATTTGTTTGAGTCATATCCAGTAACAGCATTACTCCACGCATCCAAAAGGTCAAAGAGACGACAATAGATTCAACGCCTTTTAATATTTCGCCATTTATCCTGACATCATTCCGATCCTTTGATTTTTCGTTTAGGCATAGATAGTTATTTCCACACCACTCTTTAAGAACTCATATCATGTTACATTTCTCTAGCGATACTGTTCTCACTTCCTAACAAATATTACTTTCAAAAGTAAAAGTGAAAGGTGGACCATCCTTCATTTTTTTTGCTATTTATTAGAACTATTACCAATTTTTGTTTAATAGGTTAAAGTTCAGTTTTATTAAATACATTATCAGGGTATTTTCTATGTTGCTGTTATTATTTGCCCCTTTGTTTAATTTTATTTAAAATTTTTAAATCTGTAGGTTACTTTTTTTTATATCATCTCAAAATCCAGATTAAGTCTATTACTATTTAAATATAATCTGTTTTTGCCTTTTCAAAATTAGTAATTTTGCTGTGTATAATTTTTAAATTTTTTTTTTGTTTACTTTTTATATTTTTAAGCCACAAAGTTCTATATTTATGATCAGACAATGAAGTATTCTTATGCTCACAATTAATGGAATGATGTACAATTTTATTGTTTTTGCATCTGTTCGCTTACATACAGAACTGGGATATTCTGCGAGGTCGTGTGCAAAAAAGTATGCGTGGCCGTATACTTTAGACTATATAGTTTATCAAAAAGTACCTACTACCTTATATTATAGTAGGAAAAGTTATTTAGTAGGTAGATATTCACTTCAAAATTAAAAATCTTGACAACACAATAAAAAACATAACATAGAAATAAACAAATAGAGTAAATATTTAATATATATAGCCATCTATAAACACACTTTCATTGCCTTAACATTGGCAAAATCCTCAATTAGTCTATTGAAATCTATTGTATTTGCTATTTTATACTCTATTGACAACAATGCCAAGCCTATCAGCCTTTCTTGAGATATGGTAGTTCTCAAGTAGTTTTTAATCAGTTTTGCTTAACGCCCTGTTGAAATAGGTGTTCGAGAAACATCGGTTGTTGTCATCCCGAGGGTACAATTTAATCGTATTAAAAGATGCAACTTTTGTGACTCCATTAGAGTTGGTCATAAGCTAATATCTTCCAAAATTTCGAATCCTGTTTGAGCAGGCTGATCTTGAAAATAAAAAACCGCTGCAAAATGAATTGCTGCACCCATATCACATTTAACTGACAGAGTAAAAAAATGTTTGAAATTTATTCTCACCATCAGAAAAGTGATGAAGTATCACAATTCCTTCGAAAGAAGTTATTCCAGAAACGACCCCACAGGACAAAACAATCTTTAAATCATTTCTTCAAAAACTGCATTTCTAATCCACATTTCTTACTCGTGAGGTTGTGGCTCTCGCCTTCGGCTGGTGTAGATAAACTTCTACACCCGTAAGAAATGTTTAGTTTTTTGAACTAATTACACAATATACTATTGTTTTTTTTTGCCGTTACTACACTTTCTCATGTGGCGGTGCCAGTGAATATCTTATATTCATTCACATTATACAATCATAATATATTATGATACTATGTCTATATATATAAGACTCAATAGAATGTGCTTAAACTTTCAGTTTAAAAAATTGATGTAGGTAATGAAGGAAAAAATAATATCTTACTTGTTGCCTCTTCTAATCTGGACTCAATCATTTTCGAGTTAGTATTAGGTTCGGAAATTCTAGGATTTCTTTAATTTGGTTTCAGATATTTTGTCATTGCTCCTTCAAGCGACTGTCTCATTTTTTCGTGAACTTTATGTTTTCGGGCTTTCTCAGCTCCCTCAACGTACTTTCTTCCTAAGTCCCGTTCCCTGCTTGTCATTTTAATTATTAAAATAACAATATTAGCAATACTTACATAGTTTACCTTGACCTGCAATAGGAAAATGAGAAGGAAAATGTTTAGATATTTTTTCGCCACACCAAATCAGTTTTTCTCCTCAAAGTGATTTATATAGTACGTGCAAATACTTTTCAAGAATTCGCAACAGAGATCCCCGCAAGTAAGCATTTTTAAGACCTGCATTTTTAATTTCATTTTTTGAGGCTCGTTACATCTCAGTACAATATTATAATACAATAATTGTCAAACAAATGGCTCTTGTGTCTTTAACATCCTGTAAATTAAAAGTTGTCAATTTTTTGTGTTCGTTCCCATGAGGACTTCTGATCAGAGTGACATGAAGTTCAACGTATCAAAAATTCAGGCAAATCGACTGAAATCACATTTCCATATGCTTACGTGTGCTTACTTGCGGGGTGTTTTCGAACGTAGCTGCTAGATATTAACCGGCATCGACACCGGCCATGACTTGACATGGACGTCGACCATGTCTTATCAGCTTTACATCTGATAAAGGAATATTACAGTAACGACTTATCTTTTTGAAATTATTTCTATAGGCTTAAATTGACATTAATAATGGGTTATTTTGCTAATAGTTTTACTGCGTAATGTTGAAATGTATCCAATACTTAGTAAGGTACCTATCCAATTTTATCAACCACTTCTACTTATCACCGTACCGCAGAATAATCTGAATAATCAAGCAATCTATAAGAACGAAGATCATACACGTATGCATAAATATATTGTAATAACTAATTAAGTCTTGATTAAAAAATCAAAAGTTATTAAAAACTATTTTTTAAAACACAAAGGAAGTAAAACGCCGACGCAGTATTGTCTTAAATTTGACTGCTTACGCCCTACGCAGCGCTATTGCGGAGAAAACCAAAATATAGTAGTACATAAATGCTTTCGAGGATTACTGAATTTATTCATTGCTTTCCATTTTTTTAAATTTTAATTTTAAAATTTTTTAAAACGTGAATAGATGTAAAACCTGAGGGTGCTTTATTTCGCGATTACAAACATTCTATTTGGCCGCCATCTTGAATTAGTACCACAATTTTACTAGTTCATGTCTATACCACCTGACCACAGTTAGTTATAACCTACAATTTTAATTTTAGGTTGAATGAGGAATCTTTTAGGCTGAATTTTTAAATGTTTTATTAATCTTCCATTTTATTCTGCCTTCTTGGATTCGTACCAAAATTTTACCAGTTGATTTCTACATAATACTTCATTTTTGTGTAAAATTTAAGCTAAATTGGATAAATACTTTTTTAGTAATATATTTTTTTAACAGTTCACTTGTTTTGTTCACATTTTTTTTGTCATATTGGATTTTTACCTTTTTACTGAATTTTTGATCAAAATTTGAAGTCAATCGGGTATGTAGTTTTTTAGCTATACCGCGAACAGACAGACTGACAGATACATTGACAGACAGACCGATAGAATTGAGAAAACATGTTTTAAAAGATCTGGAAATATCTCGCAGGGTGATTTGTTTACGATTACAATACTTCTCTTTTACGAGGGAAATAAAAAATTGATAGTTTTTCTTAATTTCTTTGTTAGGATTTTATTTTAAATATGTACCTACACGTACGATCGAAAGTTAGTTGGATATATATATATATATATATATATATATATATATATATATATATATATATGTATATATATGTATATATATATATATGTATATATATATGTATATATATATATATATATATATATATATATATATATATATATAATATATATATATATATATATATATGTATATATATAATATATATATATATATATATATATATATATATATATATATATATATATATATATATATATATATATATATATATATATATATATATATATATATATATATATATATATATATTATATATATATATATATTTCGAAATTTTACGAGAAATTTTCAAGATGTAATACTGCAAACAATTTGAGACAAAATTTGTAAGAGAGACACGTTACCGAAAAGCCGTTACTGCTGGAGAAATATTGGCAAATACAGATATCTTGTATATAAAACATTTTATTTGTCTGAAATTATAGAATAAACCCTAGAACTTTTATAATAGAATATTTTATGTACCGTTTTAAATTTAAAGAAACATAAGGGGGCTTTAAGGGGTACAAAAACGCATTTTGTTCCGCTGAAAAAGTGATATACACTTTTTTGGACCAAGATCTCGTTAATTAAGCCATTCGTAAAGCCATTTATAACACTGTCCCATATAGGGTGAATTTTATCGCCATCTATTTTAAAACACAAAGCGATTTTTCTCCGGTTTCGCCAGCTGTCGATTAAATTATTTAAAGCTTTCTATCCACAGACGTGTTATCGCTGCCTACTATATTTATTAAAATTTTTACATGAAAAAATCAAAGATTAAAGAAATTATTTAAGGTGACGCAAAACCATCACAGAGTTGCCACCTATCGGAAAGAGAATATCCCGTGAGTCGAAAATTTTCCATGTTTGGGCAAAAGTACGTTTTTTTAAATATATAGAGTTCTTAAAATGTTTTATTAAATAGAAGTTTTACTACTACTATTACTACCTTCAAAAAGACCTGAATATCTATTTTTCCTTAAAGTATCTCAAAGGTATATCGGGAAACAACTCATACCATTTATTGTTTGAATTTGGGTTCTATTGATTTTGCTTTTAAGGGGTTGGTCGGGAGCATTGACGCTATGTAAAATCCTATTTAAAGGGGGAAAATGATCAGGGACCCCAGCTACACAAAAAATTATAACATGCGCCGAGCGAGAAGTAATGGCTAATGACTAATAATTCACTAATATATCCTTAATACATTTAAACCTCCGTTTTTTAAGTGGTCCTCTCTCTAAGTAACTCTTTGCCAGCTTGCGGAAATGCACGTAGGAGCTACTGTCAGCATACGTCTTTAATGTTTGTTTGTTAATTTCTTTCATTCAATCAAACAGAACACAGAAAGTAAGACTCGACAATAAGTTAAGCAAAAGCACATGAGTAGATTTTATTGTGCTAGAGGATAGCGTCCGTGACCTTGTACTTTTTTTGGATCATAGAGTGAAACTATTTGCAAAATTGAAAACTACACTTGGCAGGTTCAGGCTGTGTCTCGATAATAACTTGCTTACGCTTAATCTTGTTAAGACGCATTATTTGGTATTTAACATTAGTCACTGACCGCTCGTGCATAAGAGCACATGAGCACGTGCCCTCCTCGAAAACAAGAAAAACGCCTATTAATTATTTCATTTAAGTTTTATATGTTTTAAAGAACTAACATTGAAATATGACCTCTCTATTTGTTTAATGTCCCGCTAATAGGCTATTTGTTCAAATATCCCCTTATAAAAATCCTCTAGCCTATTTAGTCGCTAGTCTATTTAGTCGATATTTTACTGAAATGTGCCGAGGAATAATTTGAAGGGAAACATCGCTCTTTTTTTTTTCTTTTGCCATCTAGTATTAAGTCGCATGTTTCTTATCCCAATTGTTTTAACATATCTCATAGAAGAAGGCAGAAGAAAAGATATTTTATTGAAAAGCCCAATAAATTTGCGGGGAAAACTGGAAGCAGAGCAACCTGCAGAAAATGTAATTTGGAAATGCAAGTGATTGTGAAACGAATGAAAACCCACTGGGGAAGATGTGAAAAAAGTGAAACAATTGCAGAAAAAGAAACTGATAGTAGTGATAGTGCCAATACTTGTTCAGCATTAGTTTCAAATGTAAGTACAGTTTACATTAGTATTATTTACTTTCTCGTATCGTATGATTCCTATGCGTAAATCAAAAAACGAAAATTGCGCTACGATAGAAAAGTAATTAGATTTAAGTTTGATTAAAATACCTCTCAAACAAGAAATAAATAAAAAAGGGGAAAATGTATTTTTTTTTAATTTTTGTTTTTATGCAATGAGTAATAATAGTGAAAATAGGTACCATAAGACTTTTTCTATCTAGCAGTTTTCTAGCTCAATGTTTTTGTTATTGCCTGTCTGGAATTTTTGGAAGGTTGGAGCTATATTATGGTATTTTTTATATTGCGGGTTCAGCGACCTACTTGATCTACCCCACTAATGAACTTGCCAGAAGACTCAAACAGACAGAAGTCCTGGATCTGTATTCTCTTTTGTTATACGCCTAATCAAGTCTAATAAAGAGGAAATCGATAAGCAAATTGCTAGAAATATTTACGCTAGAAACAGTAGTTTCACATATATTGAACAACCGGAAGTTAAAAAAGCAATTGCACTTCTACGTCCTGAATATGTGACACCCTTTTGACATGATGTGTCCAACCGACTACTCACAGAGGTTTATGATGGTGAAACAAATAATTGTCTTGAAACCTTGTCAGGGCGCTCAGCTTGCTTGCTTGTTACGAATAACGCAGCCAACAAGTATTTCAAGAATAATCATTTTGCCTCTGCGGCATAGGCAAAAGGAGGAAAAAAATTGCTTTAACTAATGACGTAAAGTGGAATTCACTCGCAAATTTTTATTCAATCGTGACCCAATCTTAAAAATTAGCGAGAAACACAGAAATGAAATTAAAATAATAGTAAGAGAAAAAAATCGGTTATTTATTTAAAGAGATCCGCCAAAGTCTACTTATCGATTCTTAAGTTTATTTCTATAGCGATTGATGGGTTTCAAAGAAATGATGCAACACTTTCAGACGTAAAATACTTAATATACTTTAGGAACGTATGTGTGTGCTTGATTAACTATATATCCAATACATTCCTTTTTTATATGAATTGTGAGAGTTTAAACTGTTAAAACGAAATAAAATAAGTCTATTGAACTAGAACAACAAAATTCGCATCCGACTTCTTGCAAGTCCAAAAACAGAGTCCTCCTCTAATATTAATACAAATTTCAAGAAACATAAAGTTCCACCCCCTGTCCTATTCGTTGGCAAAAGGGGTTTTTTCTATCTTCGTAAACTTTCCCATGGTCAAAATAAAAACATTCATTACAGATAGTAAAATGGGAATTTGGAGAAAGCTTTACTAAGAAGGGTCGTTTCGGTATTTTCCTATCATAAACCCTAAATGCAATAAACAGTTTACTATCGGTGATGGTTCAAACGTGCAACAACATATTTTAAAATCGTACAAAGAAGTGTTGTAAAAATAAAAATTAACGGATAGCATACAAGAACCTTAAAACTAAATTAGACTCTAAATGCCGATGGAAATTCCCACAAGTATATACAGAAAACTAAGTACCTACAAATTGTTACATTTCTCAATAGCAATAGATAATTAGCCTAGATTAAAAAAGTAAATGTAAAATAAAATAAATATGTACAGTATGTTATGCAGTAACAATGAAAAGAAAAACAAATATATACAGTGTGATATGCGCAAATTTTAACTTTGGCAGACAAATGTGGGAGACATTCAGTCGCCACAATACCTTTACACCGAACCGCACTCTTTAAGCGGTGTTTTTCTTATGTGATTCCCAAACTATTTAATTCTGAAATAAAAAATTACTTTGTGAATTGTTAATATACGTTGTTTAAAAGGAAATATAAAAAATATTTGATTAGCACATATTAACACCGATGTTTGATACTTTGTTACTTGATATGTAATAATCATTAAGTATTAAGTATGCCTAAATTTAGTATTGTGATGCTATGTGTTTCATGTAAAACTATTTATTATAGGTTTAGCCCTTGTTATATCTGTTAAGTTTATCTTATGTATAGTTAAGTATATTTTAACATTGTAATTTGCTTTGTACATGCTCGGTTAAGAAAACAGTCATGCTACCCTTCGCCGAGTAAAAAATAAAGACGTTTCTTTTTCTTCTTCTTCTTTAATCAGTTTTTGAGGACACTGAACTAACTTTAAGTCAAATGCAAAAATTTAGACTTGGGTATGAACAATGTATCACTCCGTATCATTTGGTGGCTTTGCTTTTAGATCCTACGAAATGACAACATAATTTTACTTTAACAGACAACGAAAAAGATTACGCTTTAAGAGCCGCCAAAGAATTACATGCTACCGGTTTCTTACCATAATTAATTCAATTTCTGGCAAAATCGGAACCTTTTACTGATATTATCTTTGATGGAGACATTCTTAAAACTATTGAAACCAAGAAATCTCAACGAAATGTCGATGTTCTTCAAAAAGTACTCCCCACCATTAGACAATTGTTTCTTCGGCATCTGTCGAAAGAGTCTTTTCGACATACACACACTCTAAACATATAGTTCTCTTGGTGACGGAAAAAAACCCTAAACTAGTTTTTCTTTACAAGCATTACAATTAACTTCTTCAACACATTTGTTTTTATGCATTTGCAAATTTACGTTTATGTTTATTTTTATTTGTTTGTTGTAATATCGCATTTACTATTCAATATTAATAATTCTTTGTTTTCTCTTAATATTTATATAATATCATGTTGGTATACAATATAAACTGTTTTTGTTACCCTAAGTTTTTTAAAGTTCATTTTCCTAGGTTATTTGTTGGTACACATGTAAAGTATTTAACTTTATTTTTGAATAAACTATTATTTTTAATTTACTTTTCTGATGTTTGATTTGCTTTGGCGACTTATTTTGACAATAATTTATACTTTGATTTAAACATGAAAAAATCAGTTGATTTAAATCTGTAAAAATAAATAATTGACGCGTGTTATCGATCGACGGGAATTTATTTTTGACTTTTTGGATTGTTGTATTATTATTAGTTTATCTTTTACTTCATAAAGTAGGTAAACATGGAAGCGGAATCGTCGGGTCGTTGTGAATCCGAGTATACTGTCGGGTTTTTGGGGAGAACTTTTCGGGGACTCTTGTTAAAAATATCGGTCGGCCTAAACCGGCAATAAAACTAGTGCAAGAAATTCCAGATTTTAATAATGTGGTGATAAATAAATTCGCGAAAATCAAGGCAAGATGCATGAACTTTGTATTTAAGCGTTGTACCTAATTAGGCTGTCGAATGAACCACATGCTGCAGCTATATGCAAATTTCTTTAAAAACTTGGTAAGTTTTTTCTGTAATTATATATTTCTTATGCCTGTAAAATACTGGTAGTTTTTTTTTATTAATATTAATATTAATATTTCTATCCTCTATTTTAAACTATGCATTTGTAAATCCCCATATATTTTTTCCACGAGTCGCCACTGATATTAGTAAACGGTATAATGCCCAAATACTAAAACTGAATAACGAAAAATGTATTGTATTATTCATGTGATTATATAATAGAACAAATAAAAAACTAAGTATTTAACTGTCTATGTTAATAGTTCATTAAAATAGGATATTCGAGAAACAATAAAAAAAACTGAGTCACCAATATATTAGTTCTACCAGCTTAGGCACAAATAGTCATTTAAATTGTTAATAATAATTTACAGTGCGATTGTTGAATCTATATCGAACTAAGCAGTAGTGGCATGAGGTTGTTTCCTGCAAGACAATACTCAGGCTTATTATAGCACAAAAATGTAACATAAAAGTTATGTTAAATAAATCAATTTTAATTATATCAGATTTGATATTTCAAGAAAGCAATTTCTTTAAAATAAGAGAACTGTTTATTATGTCGACATTAAAATAAGCAAAAATGATGGTCTGACAGGCGACTTTGTGACCAATCCTTTAAATACAGCATACCCAATACTGAGTATACAACAACTCGAAGACATTTTTTTATCTAGTTCCAAAGTTATATAATTTGCTGATGGCTGAACTGAAAATAGTTAATAACAAATCTTTTTTTAACAACCATTAAGAAATGAATAAAAGAAAAATGTTTAAATATAATTGATATGTTTACTAAGGCTGTTATATTCTGTACCTGCTACTAACTCTTAAATGTAATGTTTTTGTGATATGACTAATAGTACATTGCATTAAGCAATCCCAAGGCCGTGTCAAAATGGAATCACTTTCCGACTTTTCGCCTTCGATTGCACGAGGCATCTTACTGTTTACCGAAGCGTGACTCGGTGTAACGATCGGTTTCCACGTATGATGTGAACTGAAGCCCGTATCCCTATTAAAATTGTTAAGATGCTTATAAATTTCAATAGATTCTCTAATTTTGCGTTTATAGAATCCCGAAACCGATGCAAGAACTTTGGTTTCTTTTACATTTATGACATGTCCAGTAGAATGTTGAAGTTTAGATTCAGCAGATTGTACAATTTGTTTCTTTGTGATACAGCGTTAATGTTCCTTAAGCCCAGTCGATATGGATGGTCCAGTTTGTCCAATATAGACATCACCACAGGAACAAGGAATTGCATATACTCCTTCCGTTTGAAAAGGAATAATGTCCTTTGGCGATCGCAAACATTGTCCAATTTTCTTGTGCGTGTTGAAGATTGTACGTATGTTGGACCGGCGAAGTAACCTTGCAATCTCGTCTGTGGTTCCGTGTATAAATGGAAAAACTACATTTCCTATCGGTAATTCCTTTTTACTATCATTTCGTGGAGTAGGATTATTATATTTTCTAATTGATCGTCTAATATCATCAGTGCAATATCCAATATGCAATATCCATTCCCTCTTGAGTCAGTTTCTCTGTTTCCGATTGTAAAGAATTTTGGTCACAAATCGCAAGGGCTCTGTAAACCAACGAATTAATAACTGATTGCTTTTGTGCTGGATGATGATGGGAATTTGTATTTAAGTACCTGTTCGTATGCGTTGGTATTCTATATACAGATAGTCCATTTCCTTTCCTTTGCACAAGAACATCTAGAAAGGGAATCGTGCCTTCTGATTCAATTTCCATTGTAAATTTTATATTAGCATGTTGTTGATTCAGATGATCAAGAAACCTAAGGAGGTTTTCTGGACCATCAGGCCATATTACAAAATTGTCGCCTACATATCTGAACCATGATTTTGGTTTTAATGGAGACGACTCTAAGGCTTCCTCCTCAAAAGCTTCAATGAAGATATTGACTAAAAAGTTCCTTAAAAGACAAAATACGTTGCTGTAATAAATAAATAAATGCGTTGAGTTTCTAATATATGAATGTGTTTTTCTTGTAAAATTATTAAGAATATTTGAAAGTTATTTACCAATTTTGTAAGTAGGAGATCCTATTTCACTGACGATAGGTTGAAGTGGTACATTAACCTTGTGTATTTTAGGTAGTCCGTAGGACCGCGGGATCCTTGAGCTGCTTGGTCTTCACGTCTTCTCCTCTGCTGGTAGGTTGGATGTAGATGTTGTCGTCCAAAGGTAGTTGTATTTTCTTCACGTAATCTGTTTTGTCCATGACGACAGTAGCATTTCCCTTGTCCGCTGGAAGGACGAAAATGTCTGTATTGTTGTTTAATGTTTTTATCGCCGTTCTCTCCGCAGCTGATAGATTCGACTTAGGCGGGTTAGAATTTTTGATGACCTTCGTTGTTTCATACCTTAATTCGTCAGCTTCTTCTGCTGGAAGTCTTCTAATTGTCGCTTCAACGGATGACACTATGTCTTCTACGGGTATGTCCTTTGGTGTAATGGCGAAGTTTTGACTTTTAGAGAGGACGGATTTTTCTGCTTCAGTAAAGATTTTGGAAGATAAATCTATAACGGTATCCTGTGGCAGTTTTAGTGGTCTTTGGCTGTCCAGCAGTGCTTCGAACTTTTTCTGTTGCTTAATGGTAATTGCTTGATGTATCCTTTCTGTTTGCGCATTGGTAATGTCATCGAGAGTTCTAAATGTTTGATATTCGAGTATAAAAGCTAATTTTAAATAAATATTTAATAACTTACGAGCGTTTATATCTAAATCACGTCGAGTAGCTTTTATCCTTTCTCTTACCAATGCCATACTGGCTCGTTTGTAGATGCTCCTTGCACTTTTTGATGTTATGTGGTGTTTCATCTGTAGAGATTTTGGTACTACGTCTTCATCTCGGCATCTAAGGAGAAAGAAAGGCTAGTTCGCAAAGTAGCTTCTTCTTGTTGCTGAGATCGCCAAAAGTTTTCTCTCCAAAGGTCAAAACTTCGCCATTACACCAAAGGACATACCCGTAGAAGACATAGTGTCATCCGTTGAAGCGACAATTAGAAGACTTCCAGCAGAAGAAACTGACGCAATAAGGTATGAAACAGCGAAGATCATCAAAAATTCTAACCCGTTTAAGTAAAAACTTTTGGACGACAACATCTACAGAGTAATCCAAGCAGACTCGACCAACCAACAAAATTGAAAGACGAACCAACCTTATAAACGCATCCAACTTACCAGCAGAGGAGAAGAAGGTGTTAAGGCCAAGCAGCAGGATAACGCGGTTCTACGGACTACCTAAAATACACAAGGTTAATGTACCACTTCGACCTATCGTCAGTGCAATAGAATCTCCTACTTACAAAATTGGTAAATATCTTTCAAATATTTTTAATAATTTTACAGGAAAAACACATTCATATATTAGAAACTCTACGCATTTTGTAGAAAAACTTAAAACAATCCAATTAGATCCCAAAGATATCTTAGTCAGTTTCGGTGTAGAATCGCTGTATACGAATGTGCTTATAAATGATTCGATTTCCATAATATCAGACTTATTTCACCATAATAGTATTGACAACTCACTTTTAGATCTAATTGAAGCATGTCTTACATCAACGTATTTTGTCTTTCAAGGAACTTTCTATGAGCAAACCTCAGGAGCAGCCATGGTATCTCCGCTGTCACCAGTAGTAGCCAATGTCTTCATGGAAGCTTTTGAGGAGGAAGCTTTAGAGTCGTCCCCACTAAAACCAAAATCTTCGTTCCGATATGTAGACGACACTTTTGTAATATGGCCTCATGATCCAGAAAACCTCCTTGGGGTTCTTGATCATCTGAATGCTAATATAAAATTTACAATAGAAATTGAATCCGTTTCTAGATGGTCTTGTACAAAGGAAAGGAGATGGTGCCTTGGGACATTCTGTATATAGAAAACCAACGCATACGAACAGGTACTTAAATGCAAATTCCCATCATCATCCAACACAAAAGCAATCAGTTATTAATTCGTTGGTTTACAGAGCCCTCGCGATTTGTGACCAAAATTCTTTACAATCGGAAACAGAGAAACTGACTCAAGCTTTAAGAGGGAATGGATATTGCACTGATGAAATTAGGCGATCATTTACAAAATAGAATAATCCTACTCCACGAAATGATAGTAATAAGGAATTACCGATAGGAAATGTAGTTCTTCCATTTATAAATGGAACTACAGACAAGATTGCGAGATTACTTCGCCGGTCCAACATACGTACAATCTTCAACATACACATGAAAATTGGACGATGTTTGCGATCGCCAAAGGACATTATTCCTTTTCAAACGGAAGGAGTATATGCAATTCATTGTTCCTGTGGTGATATCTATATTGGGGAAATTGGACGATCCATATCGACTAGGCTTAAGGAACATGAACGATTTATCATAAAGAAACAAATTGTACAATCTGCTGTATCTGAACACTAACATTCTACTGGACATGTCATAAATGTAAAAGAAACCAAAGTTCTTGCATCGGTTTCGAGATTCTATAAACACAAAATTAGAGAATCTATTTAAATCTATAAACATCCTAACAATTTTAATAGAGATACGGGCTTCAGTCTACATCATACGTGGAAACCGATCGTTACACCGAGTCACGCTTCGGGGTAAACACAGGTCGACTATAAATAGCCGGCCTGGATCTCTCCGAGCTGATTCAGTGTTCCGATCTCGTGAAGTGAAGATCGCGGAAGATGCCTCGTGCAATCGAAGGCGAAACGTCGGAAAGTGATTCCATTTTGACACGGTCTAATTCCAAAAACCATGATTTATTAATTGACCACAGCCGTGAAAGTTTTCGTTCTTTGTTAGTACATTGCATGTTAAATTTAAAGCAACTAGGTTTTTTTTTATAGTTTTATTGGAAACAAATATTTACAGATAAGTTTAAAGGTATATAATTTTAAGTTATCAGCAGTTCCTGGGGTTCTCTACTGACAGTATGATTGGTTCTGCAAACAAGTTTTTTAAAAGCTTAGAAAGGTCGGACATGGTAATGATAATTTTCCTGTGTCGCTAGTCAGTTTATCAGCAGAGTTGTATTTATATTATTTTTACTTTCCTCCTACGAAGAAAGTATTTTATTTGATTTTAAGAAAGCAATTGTTGATGTGCAATAAAAAATTTAAAAGTATATAATTTTTCAATTTTTTAAATGTGTAGAAAGGTTAAGTTAAGTTGTAAAACGAAAACTTACGTGATATAGAAAATATAAAAGGTGCCTGCCTTGAGAGAGTTTGTTAAATAGTTCAGACTAGATCGATTATTAATATATTGAAATAATAGTTCCAATAATTTCTCCATAAGAACTATTATTTAATACATTTATGGTGTTCATGTTTCCATTCTGGTGCAGTAACATTTTGGTTTTGATATTTAGGAATAACAAAAAGACTCCTGAGTGCTCCTTTTTTTTTGAAAAGGGATTTTTTTTCGTCGTGGCTTTTTTAATGAAAGTATTTGTAGGTATTTATTTATAAACTTCACCTTTCTAATCGACAGTTGTAAGGGACAATGGAAAACTACTGTTTACATTTTAAATACGTTAATATATATGCAAGTACAATATAGATATTTGACAAAAGGATATTTATGTGATGATATATAATATGAAATATCAACTTATTTTTATATTATGTCAAGGGACCATCTCTTAAAATTAGTACTGTCTTTAAGGTAGGGTTTAGTTTCAAGGTCCATGTAAAGATTGGATTCAAGAGAGTCCAGACAGCTGCAGGATCATGACGATTACATTCTGACAATGTGCAAAAAGATTGAGGTTTAATTTCGTCCTTATATTTTGCATGTAGTACTCCAGTATGATGTGTTATTTGTTTTCGTGCTCTACCAAATGTACACACTGTATTTCCTCAGCATATTTGCAGGAATAATTTTCGCTGAAATCTATTTGTATAAGAATTCCATTATCTGATAAATTTACCTTTAAGTAAGATATATATTGATATTGAGCTGCTATTCTTCTCACATGATTCATACAATTTTGAGCACTTTCATTAAAACTGATTACCAAATCTACAAATATAAGTGCAGATTCCAGCTTTAAAGGTTTCCTGCAAATTTTTTTCTGGTCCTGAAAAGTTATATATGATGATTCGTTAACCCTTGTTTTTTGTCTTGGTTATTAAATTTATATCCAGCATTTTAAATTCCAGTCTCTTACCTTTGCAAGCCTCACAATTTCTAAATAAACATTTTGGATTATAAGAATTACAGCACAAAAAACTTGAAATATTATTAAAAACAAGTAATTTTAATTCGTGTAACTTTGAAGAATTAGTTCAAAGTTTGCATGTGTAATGCACTGGCACATATTTCACTCAGCAACTGATAGAGGCAGGGGTTCGGGCGTAATCGCGGCGTATATGCGCTTTGCGAATATTTCATGGGGGAAGGCCATTTAATCCAAAATGGTTTAATTTGGCAAAAAGTAGGGTAACTAATTTTGTTGGATACTGTCAAGAGAAATTTCTTATGAAAGTTTTGCAATGTATCATTGAGTAATCTAATTTGTTGTGTTTGTTTTTTTTTTTGAAGCAATACAGTCCCAGGGCACATACGAGTGTTTTCGTCCCTACTCAAGAAATGTATTATTTTTTAAGACTTTCATCAAACATTTTATAATATTTTGTTTTTTTTTTTCGACTTTTTTCCATTTTCTTGTAACGTTCAGTTCGTTGATCTATATAAGGGCCTCACCAAATTGGAGTTTTCGCTTAATTTCTGGAGATACTTTATTTTTGCCAATTAAAATGTTTACCCTTGAATTGGGTGAAAGAGATCCATTTTGAATTATTTCTGTTCTAGTTTTTTTCTTTAACCTGTAAAACCTCTTTTTGTAATTCTCACTGAGAGCGGTTAAGCATTTATCAGTTAAATTTGACACACTGAAGCAGAACCCAAAAATGTACTTCAAATAATCACTAAGGAGGGAATGACTTAAAAAAAACTACTTACCGTATTTTTATCTAAAATTGTTAATACATGGAACATAAATTCTCGTTTACAAAAAATAGTACAACAGATTTCAAATATACTTAAAATATTAATGAACACGTCGGCCACCTTCATTTGTTTTCTAAGCCTGCTTTTTCAGCTCACAAATAAATGTGAGTGACATCAGAATAAAGGGACAAATATTACATTTTTTAATTTTACCATTTACAAAATATAACTAAAATAACAAGTGGTATAAAAACCTTACACTGTGCTAATTAAAATGGCGCGACTTTAAATATATTGATATATTTTAAACGGCTTCTTGCAAATGCATGAATTTTATAAGGTTAGGGAGGACCTGATGCCATTTTCATATTTCTAAAGGGAAAAATCATGTGCTCTGCTTGGATACTTAAAATATATGAAGTGACATATTAAGTTATAAACAAGAAAAATAATATATTATACTACAAAAAAATATCTATGGGTGCCTTAATTTAAAAATTAAAATTAAAACACAGGGGGCTACAAGTATTCCTGTTTTAGTAGAAATGCCCATTTGCTTACAGCTCGTGTTTGTTTACTCATGCTACTGATATATTTCCTAGAATCGTTGTCAATATACAACATTCTTGATTTTGTGTGCCAAATTCGATTAATTTACAAGACAAAGCAATTAGTAATAACTTATCGAATATTTTTCAAGTTGATTTCTGATTTAGGATGCATAGTTATAGTTAATCCGTTGGGTATTTACCCTTCCGTCATCATTCATATATATATATATATATATATATATATATATATATATATATATATATATATATATATATATATATATATATATCGTAATATAGCAAAAACTAGCAAGTCGCTATTTTGAACGTTTTGGGAAAAGCTGTTTTTTCAAAATTTTCTAGCCGTTTCAAATCCCTCCATATATGAAATTTTGTTATCATCGATACCATGTTATTTGAACTGCCAATTTAATTGGTATCACTCAAGTTCGTGTAAAGTTACGGAATTGGGTAAAAAACTGACATACTCGGTTTTCTACATAGAAGCTATATTGATATAAAGAATTTAAAAAATATTTAAAACCTGTTAAATCGACTTGCTAGTTTTTGAAAAATGAAATGGAAATCAAACACTTTAAAAAGATTAAGAAATCATGGTTCTCGGGATTAGACCGTGTCAAATTGGAATTACTATCCAACGTTTCGCCTTCGATTGCACAAGGCATCTTCAGGGATCTTTACTTCACGAGATCTGAACTCTGAATGAGCTCACAGAGATTCAGGCGGGCTTTTATACCCGACTTGTGCTCACCGAACCGTGACCATGTATTAAGATCGGGTTCCACGTGTGATGTAGACCGTAACTCGTATCTCTATTGAATTTTTTTGTCTGTTTAAATATTTCAATAGATTCTCTAATTTTTCGTTTATAAAGACCTGGAACCGATGCTAGAACCTTGGTTTCCTTTACATTTATGAAATGGCCAGTGTTCAGCTACAGCAGATTGAACAATTTGTTTCTTTTTAATACATCGTTCATGTTCCTTAAGTCTAGTTGATATTGTCCTGTTTCTCCCAGTTACACTTCTCCACAGGAGCAAGGAATTTTATATACTCTTTCTGTTTGGAAAGGTCCAATATCTTTCGGGGATTGCAAGCATTGTCCAATCTTCTTATGTGTAGTGAAGAGTGTACGTATGCTAGACCGCCGAAGTAATCGTCCTATTTTGTCTGTAGTGCCATGTATGTAGGGAAGAACAACACTACCTAATGGTGGCTCTTTATCATTCTCTTTTGGCGGAGTTGGATTACTATCTTTTAACTGAACGCGTAATATCTTCAGTACAATAGTCATTCCCTCTGATAGCTTCGGTCAGTTTCGATGTTTCCGATGTTAAAGAATCTTGATCAGAAATCGAAATAGCACTGAATACTCGTGAGTTAATAACCGATTTCTTTTGTGCTGGATGGTAATGGGAATTTGCTTTTAAGTATCTATTTGTATACGTCGGTTTTCTATACACAGAATGTCCTAATGTACCATTTTCCTTCCTTTGAACACGTACATCTAGAAAGGGAATCGTTCCATTAGATTCAATTACCATCGTGAACTTGATATTGTAATGTTGCTGATTAAGGTGGTCCAGAAATGAAGGAATAAGTGTTTTTAACATTTTTTCTTTCTTCGAAGTGTTCGAACCAAGGGTTCTGCATCTTTCTCAAATTTTCTTGAGCCCTTGTTGAATTCCACACTCTTTATATTCTCTAGAAGAGGTATGTTGTTGTTTTTCCTTTGCTTTGATCCGTCTCTAAAAGGGAAAAAATCAAAGAAATTAAGGACCAAACATTTAGTTTTTTAGACGACTGTTCAAATAATTTTAAGTAGTTGTTCAAAATCATATATATATTTTCATCACAGTACTTATACGCCCAAGACCGAATCGGTCGCCGTAAATGAATGCCCAGGTTCGAAATATTTCCACGTTATTTTGTTGGGGCCCCATACAGCATTGACAAAACATACAAATTCTGAATATAGCGTCCAGTTCTTATTTTACGCAAAACAGTTATACCCTAAATGTAAACTCCTTTACTTCGAAATTGGAATTTTTTATAATGTTATAATAAGCTGAAGCAGCATCACATCCTGATCTTCCAGGTATTGCTTCATGCCACATCACGCATTTATTTTCATCCCGGTTTAAGGAAGCAAATGTCTCATTAAAAATTACTAACCGAAAATATAAATAAAAACACATATAGTTAATAACGCAAGTTAAATATAACTGTAGTATTACCTTGAAAAAAAAAAAGATTCCTTTATTGACATTTTGGGAAGTAGCAAGACCTTTTGCATATCTAGAGCATATATTTTCTCTTTTTTGAATCTGCATCATAGCTTTGCCGAGCCTCAGTATAAAGCTTCAGTCGTTCTCCTGCCAATTTTCATTTAAAATTTTAATATGTATGTAATGTTTCAAACAAGAACTCATTCGTCTTGAGATGGTTTTGTGAATCCCATGTTTTGTTCTTCAAAAATTTTTTATACCACAAAAGTTTTTCCACAGTGTTTGATTGTTAATTCAGGTAACAGATAGCGTCTGTTGGGCAAATGTGTCAAATTGTAATGAGAAACTACAGCATTGTAAGAAGTTATATGTTTTACTACAAGTTCTGCAGTCTTTTTTGTTTCGTTTTGCAAAATGGCCCGTGAACTTAATCCCCTATCATCTAGTGTCGTAGTCATTCCTTCTGAACTGTCTCTTTTAGATTGAATGTGGCAAGTTATCATTCCATCTGTTTTAAGTCCCAAAGTGTGTAGGAACATAATTTTACAAACTTGTAGTTTATCGAAGTTTTCCTGCGTATCAACTGGCACTGGCGTATTAACTGGAACTGCTAAAAATATTGAAGAGAAATATTTCTGATGCTTGCTTGAGCTAGATACAAATAAAACACAAAAAAGTTAAGGTAAAACCTACGCCTATACACAGATTCTAGTATACTTTAAAATTATATCCAAAAATCAAATCTAATTGCCATGTAACCTGTGTGAGGGGATTCGACATCATCTCTGCCCCGCCTTTCTATTGACACGTCTTAGAATATTGATCGCAATTTACTGGAAATGAAATTCTGTTTTTTTTATGAACATTACAAGCGTTACTAAATATAGGGAAGGCAAAGTTGGAATGCCCAATTCAGAAAAATGCATTCTGCAGGATTCACTTGGGTGAAGTTTTAGCATATATCTAATAATGCGTTTTTGGGGTTTAAAGATATCTTTAGAAACACGAGATGACCTCCAATATATTAATCCGTAGTGGAGTAGAGATTGCATGTGGGCAAAGTAGAAGAATTCAATACAGTCAGTAGATACCATGGATATGTATAAGACCACAGATACTATTTAGTCTTGACTGAAGGTGACTAATATGGTCTTCCTAGCTCAAAATAGAAGTTATGTGAAGCCCCAAAAATTTGATAGAAGAAATAACTGGTATGGATTTGTGGTTGGTTTTTACATATAAGGATTGGTCATTTTCGCTGGTTTTTCTAAATATTTCATCATTTTCTTTTATTATTGATTTTAGAAATACCAATCGACAAGAGAAACACGATGTTTAAAAAGCCCATCTGATATTTTCATAGGTTGATGGATGCATAAAAATCCAGCGCTCTAACTGTAGTTCTCTTCGTTGTCTAACAGAGCCTATGGTTGGGACAACGTATAGGTTAGCAGTTAAATTAAGACAGCTAGGGCCTATAGCAGTATCCTTGTTTCAGGATCGGCCTGCCTATCTCATACCTCGTTTTTATAGACTATTTAAAAAGATCATTGTAAAATCTTGACGACAAATAAGATCCTGCGTACCTCCTAATTAGCAGTGTAACATTGAACCAGAATCAAAACAGCACTTTCTGAATTTGTCTCAATATCTTTTTATTCATCATCCACGAAGTGTCCATAATTTTCTGTTTTACATATTTTGTATTTCCAATTAGTTTTTAATTTTATTTTGTGTTTACATAATATGGGTTCTTGCTCTAGTTTTTGTGTACCGAAAATGTAGTGGAAACTATTGCAAAATTGATAACTGCACTTAGCAGGCTCAAGCTGTGGCTCGATAACAATTAGCTTACCCTTAATCTCGGTTAGAGGCATTATTTGGCATTTAACATTAGTAAACAGCGTAATCCCCAAATACTAAACTTGTATTATTCATGTGTTCATTAGAACAAAAAAAATGCAAGTATTTGAGTGTCAGTTCATTAAAATTGGATGTACATCTATAAGAAACAAAAAAACTAGGAAAATTATATACAAGTTCTACCAGCTTAGGCATATATGGTCATTTAAATTGGTAAAAATGATTTACATGCGGTGGTTAAATCTATATTAAACTATGCACAAGTGGCATGGGGTTTTTACTACAAGACACTATTCAGGCCTCTTATTGTAGCACAAAAAGGTAACATAAAATTTATGTTAAATAAATCAATTTTAACTACATCAGATTGATATTTCAACATCGACACTAAAATATGCAAAAATAGTTATCTGACAGGCGACTTTGTTATCAATCCTTTTAATACAAGATCTATACCTTCTAGTAACATCAACATACCCAATAATTGGTATACAACTCAAAGATATTTTAAATATCTAGTTCCAAAGTTATATAATTTGCTGACGGCTGAATTGTAAAAAGTTTATAATAAATCTTTTTTAACAAATATTAAGAAATGGATAAAAGAAAAATATTTAAGTACTACTATCTACTGCTGCTATCTGTTAACTGTGTTGTTTTTTAAGATTAGTGATAGTACAATGCATGTTAAATTTAATACAACTCACAGGTTTAAGTTTCTGAGCGTTTTATTGCAAACAAATATTTGCAGATAAGTTCAAAGATTTATAAATCTACTGACAATATGATTAGTTCTGGAATCCAACTTTTTTAAAGCTTAGGCAAGTCGGAACTATTCTCGTAAAAGGAAAGTATTTTATTTGATTTTAAGAAAGCAATTGTTGAGGTTCAATAAAAAATATAAAACTATTGATTTTTCAATTCTTCAAATGTGTGGTAAGATTAAGATAGTTGTAAAACGAAACCTTACGTGATATAAAAAATATAAAATATGAAGACAGCATTCAAGGATATTGTTAAGTAGTCAGAGTAGATCGATAATACTTCCAATAAATTTCTTCATTTTGATTCTGGTGCAGCGAAATTTTGGTTTTATTAGGAAATAAATATCCTGGAGTGTTTCTCTTTGAACGATTTTTTAGGAGACCAGTATTTGTAGGTTATTAACTATAAACTTTGTCTTTTTAATCCTGCGTTTTAAAGGACAATAGAAAAACACTGTTTTCATTTTACATACGTTAAAATATATGAAGAATCTCTTTGATAAGGCATGCAAAGTTCATAGTATATATATATATATATATATATATATATATATATATATATATATATATATATATATCATTATAAGAAATATACAAACTTGGTAACTAAAATTCCATTATCGAATATGGATCCATTTGGATAATTTAAAAAACAAAATAGTCCAAAGTAACTTTTTCTTCCAAGAAGTCAGATTTAATAATGTTTGAGAAATTATAGATAGTATTAAGAATAAGAATAGCCGTAATGTGTTTCTTTAAATGTAAAGCCTATTAAAATTATTAAAAAATTGATTTTGTACTAAATTAATCAACTAATGCTCTGCTTCCTATTGTCTGTCTCGAATATGTTTGAAAAATGCACATCAAAACAATTTTTTTTGAAAATAATTTATTTATTTAGCGTTAGTCAATTTGGTTTTAGGGAGGGTAAAAGCACAATCCTGGGTGTTCTTGACTTAATTTCAGATATCACAGATGCATTCCACAACATACAATACAGTACAGAATTATTTTTTTGACCTTAGTAAGGCCTTCGAATGTAGTCCACATACTGGAATCCCCCTGCATAAGAGAAAGGCATTATGCTTTTGTACTAATCGTGTCAGGCTCATTGAGTCATATTTGGAGAGGTGTCAGTCTGTGCAGTATTCTGGGGTGTCGTCGCTATGGCGTGAATTAGCTATAGGGGTACCATAAGGCTCCGTTTTTGGCTCAATATTATTCTTGATGACTTTACTGGCGGGTATCTTGGTTCTGAAAGATATAAGTGCAAAATCGTAGACTCAAATTATTTTGCAAAACGAGAAACTGCCTTGTTTCTTTTTCGTATTTAGACAGTATATATACGGATTTTCAAAATTACACATTATAAAAAGAAGATACGGTAAATTGGTTTATATAATAAGTAAACTTGCAAATACAGATCACTTATATGAGTTTACTTTATTAACTTCATGGCTTGTTTGGATTTTTCTACATTAACACAGCTTAATAAGTAGTACGCAATAACGGTATTATTCGAAATAATGTTACGAAATCCCGCTCTTGAACTTTATTCTAAAAATACCTATATATTTTTGATTAGCCCGAAACGACTTTTATAAAGCAGCTTTGATAAAACTCCGCATCCGTTGGATATATAATTCTGGCAAAAGACCAACCTTTTGTTGTTGCAAATATTTTTACTGTAATATTTAAATATGAAAAATTAAAATTATATTTCTTATTATATATATATTAGAAACATGAAATAACCTTGTTGTAAATTGATAAGGTAGATAAATTAATATTCAAAGAAACCTTTGGTCTACCATTTATATTCTCTCTGAATATATATCTGATCAATTTTTAGGCGAAATGTCGGTTCTGAACCATGGTCGTTATTTTATAACAAACGGTATTTTTACTAATCTAAGAACCACTTTTTCTCATAGGTATAGTAAATTTCACGGAAAAAGGTTCTGTCAGTCAACGACTGTAATAAAATGACATTTTTGAAAAATTTAATGTCGGTCTTTATTTCTCAAGGAAAGTGTGCAGTTGTATTGCGATATCATTTTACGAAATACTATACTTATGAAACAGCATTATGTAGCTTCCGTGAAAAACATTGATGGTGCTTCTTCTAGTGTTTGGTGAACAAAAAGCATTTATCTGTCGATGCTATATAAAAACTGTTTATAGTTCTTTACTTAACAGAGGACTTGTTATTAGCCTGTCAAAACCACACCTCTTTGATAGGATTTTCCCACCAGAGATGTAAGTAGAATTGGCCTATAAATATCAAATAGATATGTTGTATTATTGTAAATATTGTATTGTATTTTATGGTTATTCATTTAATACTACATATTAATAGCAAATGGCGAATCCCTGAATATTTATTTAAGATATTGTATTTATGAGGTATAAGATACAATGTTATATGCCACTGGGAAACATGTGTTTTGACTAAGATACCTCTGACTACAGTGAAATAAGTTCTATCACCTAGAAAGAAGCGTAAAGATGCTGATTCCACCAAATGTTTTGATGAAGGCAACAAAGACTTGATCTACGAAAGCAACATGTACCTATTAGAAACTGTAATTG